>WHPX01001450.1:40000-262331 GCA_011057435.1 Actinia equina | reverse complement strand
AAAAAAAAAAAACAAAAAGAAATCGTCAATATTCTGTTGCCGTGTTTCAGTGATGAACATCAGAAGGATCAAATGGCAAAAGTCATGTGCTTGAAAAGGGAAGTAAGCATGGGTGCCTTGCCGTCAGAGTGATCTTTTTTTTTTTTCCTCTCACCAAAGCAGTCCAGGTTTTTATGGGACTTGGTGTGCCTACCAGTAAGTATTTATAGAATTTCTTATTTTTTCTCATACTGTGCTTCAAGGGGGTCTCTGGGGGTCATTTATTTGACACCGACTGACTGGGACATTAAAACACACTGCTTCTAGAGGTCAGTCAAGTGTAGTTCCAAATATTATCCTTCCTCCCTCCAAGGCCCCCATTTCCCTAGCAAATTTGAATATGTTCAACACAATATTTTTATAAATTTGTCTTCAATTTGGCCCCTCCTCTCGAATGGTAAATGTGCAGGGGGGGAGGGGGAGGATAATGTTGGAACATCAAATAAGTAGTGTTTTGTTATATAACCAAGGCCAATTTACCAGTGGTGTCTGTTGGAGCCATTTGAAGGGAAAATTGAAAACGTGTTCACATGAGAAATGGTCGTGTACGTTGGTAATAACAATCTAGTCCATGAGTATGTGGGAGACATTATGAGATCAACAGATACAAATTAATTACGCAACACTTGTCTGTCATCTCTCTGATGGCCAGAATTGAAGCATCCACACCATGACTACATTGCCTTGGTTTTAAGAGGGCTGGGGAAAGCGTTGAAAAAAAATCAAGAGATGGTTGAGAAACCTTAATGTTTATTATGCTAGTTAGAGTAATTCTGTAGCATGTCCATTCCGAGTATAGAGAATGATATTTTTCAGGTTATTAAAGTAATGCTCATAGTATCTTTTACGTATAAAGAAGGCACACGCATTATACACCACTACCTTGAATACTAATGAAAGGGACTATATTGGGGCAAAGGGTCAAGCACCCTAACTGCAGAGTCACTTGCCAAAAGGTCTCCTTAAAGCACACCGGTTGAATACTATAAAGGGGCCATGTATGGAATGCAATGGAATCATGTTTTCAGGCAGATTGTTAAATTGGTTCTACTTGTCTGACTGGTGTAATGACCCATGTACGGTACGTTGCACTGTAATGCTAAAGCATGACTGAAATAGGCAGTTTACATGATAAGGTCATTGTAATACTAATCAAAATGCCTAAAGCTGACTTTTGTGCTGGTCTCTTTTATGGAATACAAAAGAAAAACTAATTTGGATGAGGCCATTTCTATATTCTATAACACAGGTAATAGTAAACTCTTTCGGCACACATCTGCGGTCATAGCTTGATGCAATGTAGTACATTACATATCATGTTGACCACCACCAATACTTGTCATCAAGCTGGTGAAAAAAGTGAAAGAGATATGTTTAGAAACCTGAATCAAGTATCGAATTTGATGAAAATGATATATTACTAGCAGTTACTAAGTTAAGACTACTTGTATAAAGTTCTATAAGCAGGCATAATCCTGTCAGTATACGTACTGGTCAGCAGTAGACCAGGTTGTACAGTGGGAACCCTGTGGTTGGTATGATGTCGACCATGTGGTTTGAGGAAATAAAAGCCCATAGGAGGTCCTCAACAAAGCATTGTATACTAATCTATGGTATGAATGTTTGCAGAGTAAAAATATACAACCTGAATGAGTAGTAATAAAACTGCGGCTTGGGATTAAAACAACTTGTTCGTGCAACAAGGTGAGTCTTATTGTTATAAAAGGTCACCGGGCCATTAAGTTGATACCTCAGGTCATACCCACAGCAACAAGGTGAGTCTTTATTGTTATAAAGTCACAGGGCATCAGGCGGTACCAGGGCAATACCCATACAGCAACAAGGTGAGTCTTTATTGTTATAAAGGTCACAGGGCCACAGGTGTAGAAGGTCAATACCACATACAGCAACAAGGTGAGTCCTTTAGGTTATGAAGGTAACAGGGCCATCAGGTGATAATCAGGCACTACCCATACAGCAACAAGGTGAGTCTTTATTGTTATGAAGGGCACAGGGTCATCAGGTTGATAATAAGGTTCAATACCATACAGCAACAAGGTGAGTCATATGTTATGAAGGTCTACACGGTCATCAACAGGGTTGATTTTGCAGTTCAACTACTCATAGACATTGTAATAAAGTGTTTTTGCTTGTTGTTTAGCGTTATATATTCCATCATTACAAGGTTAATACTGAAGTATTCATTATAAGTGGTTTACAGTCAAGATGCAGTATTGGAAGGCGGGTTCAGATGTCGGTTTCCATCTGGTTACGGATCACTGGACAGGCCTTATGAGTGTTTCACGTGGTAAGTTACTTTTTAAGCATGCAACCAAGAAAGGCTAAATAATTTGACATTAATATTTAGGATTTTCTGTTTCTAACGAGAGGGGGAGGGTTGAAATTTCACGAACCAGGTTCGTGTTACGATAGATCATGACCAAAGTTACCAAAAAGGAAAAAAAAAATGAAAATATACTCAAATTAAGCTTAACAAACGGGTGAAAACTTTCTCAGATTACACATTTGTGGCAAATTTAATTGTATTTGCAAGAAAAAGGGGAAAACTTTAGAGTTCAAAAGCCAAAACGTGTCATGGCACGGTCAGTAGAACTTCGAAATCTAAACTGGTAAAAAATACGGAAAAAACGCTAGACATAACGGCAGAAAACACAAATAAATTCTTACCTGTCCATAGTTCTTATTGGTCTTTTCTCTCTGTTAGATTAAAGCACGAGCTAATAATTTTTTTTGTTCTTGTAAAAACCTCTCTTTATATTTCCACAGATTGGCCACACGTCGAACCTCAAACGGACCAAGATTTTGAAAATGAATTCCTATCACAGCGACACCTGGAACTAGAATTTTACACCAGGATCCCACAAAAATCTTGAATTGTCTGAAAATCGACGGGTTTTCATGCAATATTTTTTGCCCAAACGTTGAAACTTGACCAGCAAAGGTATATTCTACCAGGAGGAAGATTTTTATTTTTTTTTTTTTTTTTTTTTTTTTTTTTTTTTTTTTTTTTTATTTTTTTTTTTTATTTTTTTTTTATTTTTTTTTTTTTTTTTTTTTTTTTTTTTTTTTTTTTTATTTTTATTTTCTTTTTTATTATTTTTTTTTTATTTTTTTTTTTTTTTTTTTTTTTTTTTATTTTTATATGTTTTGTATTTTTTTTTATTTTTATTATTTTATTTTTTTATTTTATTTTATTTTATCTGTATTTTCTTTTTTTTATTTTTTACTTGTTATTTTATTATTTTTTTTTATTTTTTTTTTTATTTTTTTTTTTTTTTTTTTTTTTTTATTTTTAATTTAATTTTTTTTTTTTTTAATTTTTTTTTTTTTTTTTTTATTTTTTTTGTTTATTTTTTTATTTTATATTTTTTTAAAAAACCCCGAAAAAAAGGCGCTTCTTTAGAGAAAAATCACGATTATGATAATTAATGCACGTGGACCAGTTCACGTGACCATTAATTTGTGTTTTTTAGTCGTGATTGTTAAATTTTCATAACAAACAAAAATTATAGGGGTTTGAAATAAATGCCTTCCATTTGAATTCATTTGATCACGCAGTGATAATAAAGAACACGAACCTTTATTGGTGACATTTATTGTATGACCCATAAAAATAAAAAACAAAGAAAAGAAAATAAAAAACAACAGCTGAAATAGATCCTTAATGTCTAGGACTCCACCGGACCAAGAATAAAAAAATACCAGAGACAAAGGAAAAACAACAAAGATTCAAGGACGCATGAAGCGCCAAATATTTTTTATTACACTTCAGTAATTTACAATTTATTAAGGACGGAATACGCATGAAGCGCCAATATTTTTAATTACACTGCAAGTTTTTATCAACTTTATTAAACTCATGCGGTTCGCTACTTCGCGTCGCCTGAGGTTCAGTTAAGTTACTTTCGCGCACTGCATTGATACTTTTAGACGAAAATTCTCCCAATTAAGCTATATACTCGTGTCTGCGGCAATCGACACTTCGCGAAGATATTTTAGAACGGATTTTGTCATGATTGTCTCGCAACGACGTGAACACAAGTCCACACCAAGTTTAGCAAAAGGTTTTAACACAGGCACTTATTTCTGAAGCTCTAAACAGAACAAACGAACTGTTCGGGACTAGAAATTATAGCGCAATAATTTTTTATCATTATTTCAGTTCGAATAAGGTTTTCAAGCGTAGTAGAATAAACCTTTACCGAGAGAATGCCACGTGACTTCCAAACGCCCAAAGTAATCAACTACATGAAGTATAGTGGCTTAAATACAGAGAAACCGTGGACGTTTTCTTTTTGGGTTTTTTTTTTTTTTTTTAGAAGAAATGGGCCGTGTGTTTAGTCACGTCATTCCCACGATCATCATTTTGTTTTCGTAGGATCAGCTCTTTCTAAACAACAAGAAAAAAAGGCAAGCTCAAAGAATTTCGCACTTTATAAATCAATTGCCTTATTTTCATTCGTAAATCCCTTGAGTAATTTACTCTTTGTTTCTTGGTGACTGTCAGGGTGCTTAATGGGTACTGATTGCGCAGCGACCAGAAAAGTAAAATACAAAGAAGTCACCAGTTTTTATATATAGGAATCGTGGACATTTCTTTAATTTTGTCTTGTAGACTCGCATTCAAGATCCTTGAGCTGTGAGCCTGGGTATGTGTTTTTGTTGGTTGGTGGGGGGGGAGGGAGGGGGAGTGGGGTTAAAATGAAGACAGATTTGGTATTTTTTTTAAATTAGTATTAATGAAATTCAATTTGATTTTGACTCTTTTTACAGGCGTGTAATATAAAATTCAATCTCTTGGATTTCCTATTCTCTTTCTCCTATTTCGTTCTTTTGTTCTGTTATGCATCTGCTATGATTTCTGTTCTGTTCGGTTTGTCTGTATGTTCTGCTGTTATGTTCTGTTCTGTTATGTTCGTTCTGTTCTGTTCTGTTCGGTTCTGTTCTGTTTGTTCTGTTATGTTCGTTCTGTTTTGTTATGTTATGTTCTGTTCGTTCTGTTCTATCTGTTCTGTTCGGTTGTGCTGTCTGTTACGTTGACGTTACGTACGTCTGTTTGTTCGTTCTTTTCATGTTCTTCTTTTCTTCTTTCGTTTCTTTGCTTTCATTATGTTATTTTATTTAGTTTTTTTTTGTATTGCTATTCTGACATTTTTTCCCTTCATATTCTTCATTCAAAGACTAAGTGCCCTTGTGTCAAAGTTTTTGTTGTTTCTTCACGCTTTGCCAACTCTTTCCCTTCTCTATCTCTGTTTACGATTTTTTCTCTTGCTTGATTCCTGTTGTCGTTTATTACATCGTTCTTCATGTCCATCAGATCTGAGAGTGATTACAATCAGACCAACATCAACCTATTTATTTGTCGTTGATTAACATGGTTGGAGATATGTCAGAACCAAAAACAGAAACGGTGAACAAGCGTAGGGCAACAGAAATATCAAGTTTAAATTCCAAACTGACAGGCGGTATGGGAGGGAAGGAGGGTTTTTAACACTGATAGTGGTGCCTCTTACCTTCACATCCATACACAATATGGTCATCTTCTGATTTCAAATCCAAACCCTTTCATTCAAGTAGCTGGCCGGGATGTACCTGTCATTAAACAACATAAAGTAGAAGATAAGACAGGTTTATCTAATTTCCATCTATCTACCTATCTATCTAATACCTAGAAACAAACAAACAATCCAGCTAAATGCGTGGGATTGGATGACACTCACCATCCATCATTTAATCCAATTAAATCACTTTATGTCCATTCGTAATCACCAGCATTCCACCATCTAATCCAAATTAAATTCACATTAGTCCATTCTACTACACCCATCATACATCCATTAATCCAATTAAATCACATTAGTCCATTCTACGCCACCCATATCCATTCATTCTAATCCAATAAATCATTAGTCATCGGTACTCCACCCATATACAGCAATCTAATCAAGTAAAATCACATAGTCATTTCGTACTCCCACCCACTAATCCACCATATATCCAATTAAATCACATTAGTCCTTAGTACCACCATCATCCATCCATCTAATCCAATTAAATCATATGTGTTCAATTAATACTCCACCCATCATCCATACATCTAATCCAATTAAATCACATCGTCCATTCTGACTCCACCATCATCCCAATCCATCAATCCAATTACAATCACATAGTCCCTTCTTACTCCACCCATCATTCATCCACTAATCCAATTAAATCAATTAGCCATTCTTATCCACCCATATACATCCATCGAATCCAATTAAATCACATAGCTCCATGCTACTCCACCATCATCCTACATCTAATCCAATTAAATCACATTAGTCCATTTCTTACTCCACCCATAATCCACTCCATCTAATCCAATTAAATAACTTAGTCCATCCTTACTCCACCCATCATTCCTCATCAATCCAATAAAATCACCATTGTCCATTCTTACTCCCACCCATCAACCATCTATTTTCAATCCCAAATTAAACTCAAAATAGTCCATTCTTACTGTCACAAATCATCCATCCAATCCAACAATTTAAAGCACATTCGGCCTTCTTACTCCACCCATCATCCATCAATGCAATGAAATCAAATTAGTCTATTTTACTCCACCCATCATCCAGCCAATCCAATAAATACATTAGTCCATTCGTAATCCACCATAATTCCAATCCAATACAATTAAATACATAGAACATTCCTTACGCCACAGAGCCATCATCAGTCAATCCCAAAGAAATCAGAATAGTGATTCTTACCCCACCAAGTCATCGGTTCATCCAATTAAATCACATTAGTCCATTCTTACTGCCACCAATTCAGCCATACAACCAAGTAAGCAATAGTCAATTCTTACTCCACCCATCAACCATCCAATCCAATTAAACTAATTAGTCCATTCTTACTCCACCCATCATCCATCATCGAAATCCATTAAATAACATTAGTCCTAGTCCATTCTTACTCCAACCATCATCCATCCATCTAATCATAAATAACATATCCATTCTCTACTCCACCCATACATCATCCATCTAATCAATTAAAGACACATTAGCCCATTCTTACTCACCCATCATCCATCATTCAAAATCCAAAATAAATCACAATAGTCCATTCGAATACACATCATCCATCCAATCCCAACCAAATTAAAGGCACATTAGTCCATAGATCCAACCATCATCCATCCAATGCAATTTAAATAACCATTAGTCTATTCGTACTCCACCGGATAACATCCAATTCAATCCAAATGAAATCAGAATAGTGCATTCTTACTCCACCCCTCACGTTTCAATACAATTAAATCACATCAGTCCTTCTACTCCACCCATCATCCATCCAGCAATTAATCACATTAGGTCATTCGTAATCCACCCATCAGCATCCAATCCAATTAAATCAAATGAGTCCATTCTTACTCACCCACATCAATCCAAGCCATTAAATCAAATTAGTCATTCTTACTCCAACCATCACCATCTATTCAATCAATAAATCACATAGTCCATTCTTACTTCACCCTCATCATCCAATCCAACCAATTAAAGCAGACATTAGTCCATCTTACTCCACCCCATCATAAATCCAATGCAATAAATCACATTAGTTATATTAATCCACCTTCATCCATACACATCCAATTAAATCACATTAGACCATTCTTACTCCAACCATCATCCATCCAATCCAATTAACACATTAGTCCATCTGACTCCAACGACATCCATCCATTCAATCCACATAAATCAGCATAGTGCATTCTACCCACCCTATCGTTTCAATCCAATTAAATCACAATTTAGTCAATTCTACCACCCATCAGCCATCCAACTCCAATTAAAAAACATAGTCCATTCTTACTCCCAACCATCATCAGCCATCCAATTAAAATAACATAGTCCATTTATTACTCCCACCATCATCCAGCTATCAATCCAATAAATCACAATTAGTCCATTCTTACTTCACCATCATCCATTCAATCCAACAATTAAAGCACATTAGCATTCTTACTAAACCTCATCCACCAATCCAAAAAAATCACTTCGTCCAGTTTTTATCCACCCATCATCCATCTATCCAATTTAAATCACATTAGGTCCCATTCTTAATACACCCATCATCCATCCATTCAATCCAAATAAATCAAAATAGTCATTCATTACATCACACCCATCAGCATCCAATCAAATCAATTAAATCACATTAGTAAATTCGTACTCAACCCATCATACATCCATCAATCAAATAAATCCACAAAGTCCATCTTACTCCACCCATCCATCCATCCCCATCAATCCAATTAAAATCACATTGCATTCTTACTCCACCATCATCAATCCCTCTAATTCCAATTAAATCACATTAGTCCATTCTATCCACCATATCCATCAAATCCATTAAATCACATGAGGTCCATTTAATCAACCAAATCGACCACTAATCAAATTAAGCAATTAGTCCCATTCGTGACTGCACCATCATCAATCCATCTAATTCCAATAAATCACATTAGTCCATTCTTACTCCACCCATCATCCAGCATCTAATCCAATAAATCACATTAGTCCTTCGTACTCCACCCCATCATCCATCCATCTAATACAATGAAATCACATTAGTCATTCTACTCCACCCATCCATCCAATCCATCTAATCCAATTAAATCCATTAGTCCATTCTCTCCACCCATCATCATCTATTCAATCAAAATAAATCACAATAGTCATTCTTATTCACCCATAAGCCATCCAATCAACAAAATTAAAGGCACATTAGTCCATTTTAGTTTCACATCATCAATTCAATGCAATTAAATCACATTAGTCTATTTCTTACTCCACCCATCTCCATCCAATCCAATTAAATTTCACATTAGGAGTCATTCTTACTCACACCCATCATCCATCCAATCCAATAAATCACATTAGTCCATTCTTACTCATCCGATACAGATCCACATCAATCCAAATAAAATAGAATAGGCATTCATCCACCCATCATCGTTTCAACCAATTAATCAGAATTAGTCCATTCTACGCCCACCCATATCATCTTTCCAATCCAATAAATCACATTAGTCCATTCTTACTCCACCAATCATCCATCCAATCCAATTAAATCACATTCGTCCATTCTTACTCCACCCATCATCCATCCATCTAATCCAATTACATCACATTAGTCCATTCTTACTCCACCCATCATCCATCATCTAATCCAATTAAATCACCTTAGTCCATTCTTACTCCACCCCTCATCCATCCTAATCCAACCAAGTAAATCACATTAGTCCAATTCTTACTACACCATCATAATCTATTCCATCCAAATAAATCACATAGTTTAAACTCCATTCTTAACCACCCTCTCAGTGGCAGGCCAATCCTTTTTACGACACCATCACAATTCATCCAATTTAATCACATTGGTCCCAGTTCTTTCTTACTACCCACATTTTGAGCATAATCCATCCAATCCAATTAAATCACATTAGTCTATTCTTACTCCATCTTATCCACCCACTCAAATCTAATAAATCAAAGAAATGCACATCCATTAACTCACCGTATCATTCTACTCACCATCATCATCGTTTTCAATCCAAAATTAAATCACCATTAGTCCATCTTACTCCACCCATCATCCATCCAATCCAATCAATTAAATCAACTTAGTCCATTCTACTCCACCATCAACACATTAGTCCATTCGGATCCATCCAATCCAATTAAATCACATTAGTCCATTACTTCTCACCCATCATCCATCAATCCATTCATTCAATCAAATTAGTCATTTTTACTCTTAATCCCCATAATCCTATCCATCCAAAAGAAATCAATTAAACAATAGTCCAGCCCACACTCCACCCATCATCCAGCCAATCCACCAATTAAATCACATTCGTCCATTCGTTACTCCACCCATAATTTATTCATCCAAATAAATCAAATAGTCCATTCTTATCCCCCTCAACAACAGCATCCAATAAATCACCACATAGTCACTCCAACCCATTTCATTCATCCATCGAAATCAATTAAATACATTAGTCCATTCGTACTCCACCGATTCAAGTAACTCCCAACCAAATAAATCATGTCTTCCATGACTCATCTTTTCATCCAATTAAATCACAATTAGTCCATTCTACTCACCCCAATCCACATTTATCATCAATCCAATAAAATCACAAGGTAAATTCTTACTCCCACCCATCATCCATCCAATCCAATTAAATCACATTAGTCCATTCTACTCCACCCCATACATCATCATCCAAATAAATCAATCCATTCTTAATTACCCATCTAAATCCCAAATTAAAGCAACTTATACATTCTTACTCCACCCATAATCCATTTCCCAAAAAAACCCCCCCACCCATCAAAAACAAAAAAAATCACAAAAAAATCCAAATAAATCATTATGTCATTTTTTTTTACTCCACACATCATCCATCTCCAATCTAACACAAGTAAATCTAAATCACTTAGCCATTCCGTTATTCTACACACAGATCCATCATTCAATACCAAAGAATATCCAAGATGTCCATTCTTACTCCCACAATCCAATTACAATACAATCAATTAATACATTAGTACATTCTTACTCCACCCAGCATTCCATCCCATGCAATCCAAAAACACAAGAGTCCATCTTACTCCAACCCATCATCCATCCATCTAATTCCACAATTAAATCACATAGTCCATCTTAATCCACCCATCATCCATCCATCTACATCCAATTAATTATCACATTAGTCCAATTCTTACTCCACCCATCATCCCATCCATCCAATCCAAATCTAAATCACATTAGTCCCCATTCTTCCTCCACACCCTCATCCAATCCAATTAATCACATAGTCCATTCTTACTCCACCCATCATCCCATCCACTAATCCAATTAAATCACATTAGGCCCATTTCTTACTCCACCATCATCCCTATCCAACCTAATCCAATAAATCACATTAGTCCATTCTTCTCCCCTCCACCATCCATCCAAATCCATTCCCAATTAATCAAGCACATTAGTCCATTCTTATACTCCACCCATCATCCTCATCTAATCCAATTAAATCAACTCGTCCATTCTTACTCCTCCACCCATCATCCATCCATCGTATCCAATTAAATCACATTAGTCCATTCTTACTCCACCCATACAATCCATCTAATCCAATTAAATCACATTAGTCCATTCTTCCTCCACCATCATCTCCTCCAATCGTTTCAATCCAAATAAATCACAATAGTCCATTCTTAGGCTTCACGCCCCATACATGCCCATCCCAATTTAACATCACATTGTCCTGTTCTACTCCACCCATCAGACACCCAATTCAATTAAATCACATTAGTCCCATTTCTTACTCCACCCATCCAAATAACTCACATCCCCACTCCACCCTTCATCCATCCAATTAAATCACAATAGTCCTCTTACTCCGGACATCCTCCTAATCCATACAAATCACATTAGTCTCATTCTTACTCCACCACTCATCCTCCCAATCCATTAAATAACATTAGTTCTTCTTACTCCCAACCCATCACATCCATCCAATCCAATTAACTCATTCACATGTCCATTCTTACTCCACCCATCCCTCATCACTCCCATCCAATCCTACTCTCCAGAGATAAATCATGGTTCCATTCTTACTTCCACCCCATCTCACTCCATTCAATCATATAAATCTCATTCTTACTCCACCCATCATCCTCCCTAAAACCAATTAAATCACATTATCCATTCTTACTCCACCCATTCCATCCATCCAATTCATCAATTAGTCCATTCGTACCTCCACCATCCAAGACACATAAAAAACCATCCAATTAAATCACAGTAGTCCATGCTTACTCCACCCATAATCCATCCAATCCAATTAAATCCCCTTAGTCCATTCTTCTCACTCACCCATAATCTCCATCCAATCCAATAAATCACATTATCCATTTTTTACTCCACCCATCACCATCTAAATCCATTATCATCACATTAGCCAGTCTTACTCCACCCATCCCCCCCACTCACACTCCCTTCAATCCAAATAATCCAATCAATATTCCATTCTTCCTCCCATTCATCCATCCATGCCAATCCCCTCATTAAATCACATTGTCCATTCTGACTCCCCCCATCCTCAATTAAATCACACCATTCTCCACCCATCATCCATCCAAATACTCACATTAGTACCATTCTTACGCCACCCTCATCCATCCCAATAATCTACTCACCCAATTTAATCACTTTTTAGTCCATTCTTCTTCACCCACTCCATCATTCATAAATAATTCACATTCCAACTTCACCATCACCCATCCCTTCAACCATCCTCACAACTAGCCATTCTTTACTTCAACCCCCATCCTCCATTCCACTCCAATTAAATCACATTAGTCCATTTTTACTCCACCTACTCCACCCATCATCCATCTAATCCAATTACGCACATTAGATCCATACTACTCCACCCATGATCTCCATCCCATCACAAATCACAATATTCCATTCCCTTACTTTTCCTACTCCACCCATCAGCCATCCAATCCAATCACAGGAGCGGCCAATCACATTAGTCCATTCTTCTACACCCATCATCCAGCCATTCAATCCAAATAAATCACAATAGTCCATTCTTACTCCCCCAGCATTCCATCCAATTTAAAGCCATGAGTGCCAGGGGGGGATGGGGCCGCCACGGCACACCCCACCCCATGAGTCCAACTCCCACAGCATCCAGCCAAGCCAAAGGGAAAGCACAAGAGTCCAGCGGCTACGCCACCCCAGAAGCGCCAGCCAGCCTGGAAATCACAGGAGCAGAGGCCTTGCCACCCATCATCCATCCATCCGAGAATATTAAAGGCACAGTAGTCCAGGCGGACCCACCCATCAGCCAAAAAAGCACAGGAGGGCCATTTATTCCATTTTACTTCATCCATCCATTCAATCAAAGAAAGCAATCATAATCCAAATTTCCTTACTCCCCAACCCCACAGCCACCCCAATCAACCAATTTTAAACCTTCCCCTCACTCGCAGCCATTCCAGACAATCCAGCGACCCATCAGCCAAGCATCCAATCAGTAAATCACATTAGTCAGGACTGACGGCCACCCAGCCAGTCCATGCATCCAATTAAAATTCACAATAGCCCACTCCACCCATCAGGAGCGGCAGCGGACGGAGCGGACGCCACCCAGCAGCCAGCCAGGACAATCCAAAAACGCACATACGCCAGCGGACCCATCCCAGCCATAGAACTAAGCCATCATCCATCCTGAGGACCAGTCGGACGCCACCCAGCAGCCAGCAGTCAAGCCAAAGCAAAGCACAGGAGGCCAGGCGCCACACCCAAATCAGCCCGCCACCCAGCAATCACGCCAAGCCAAGGAAAGCAACAGGCGAGCCAAGCCTTACTCCAACCCATCCGAGGCCAGGCGGACGCCCGATCCCAGCCACCAGCCAGGCAAGCCAAAGAGCACAAGGCCATCGGCACACCCAGCAGCCCAGCCGCCAAACCAAATAAACGCCCAAGAGGGCCAGCGCGAGCATAGCCAGCGGGGCCAGGGGAGACCGTAAATCACACAGGAGGCCAGGTGGACGACCACCCAGCGCCAGCCAAGGCAAGGCCAAGGAAAGCCACAGAGCCGGGACGGGACGCAGCCCCAGCCAGCCAAGCCAAGCCCAGGAACGGCCAGGCGGACGCCAAGCAGGGCAGGAAAGACCTGGCGACGCCACCCAGCCAGACCAATGCAACCAAAGAAAGCACAAGAGGCCAGTCGGACGCTTTCCCCATCAGCCAGCCAACCAAGGAAAGCACATGAGGCCCAGGCGGACGCCATACCCACATCCATCCATGCGCACAAAGAAAGCACAGAGGCCAGTCGACGCCACCCCAGCACCAGCCACCAAGCCAAACTAGGAAAGCACAGGGCCAGGCGGACTCCCCCAGCAGTCCAGCCCCAAGCACCAAGGAAAGCACAGAGAGGCCAGGCGACTCCACCCCAGCAGCCAGCCAACCAAGGAAACCAGGAGGCCAGGCGTACGACTCCACCCAGCAGCCATCAAGGCCAATCCACCAAGCAACATGAGCCAGGCGGACGTTCACCACCCCCAGCGCCAGCCACTCCAAGGGCAAGCCAAGGAGCACAGGAGGCCACGCCCCAGCCAGCCATCCAAGCCCATTAAGCAAGGAGGCCAACCCGGATAGCACACGAGGCCAAGCCTTAAGCCAGCCAAAGCCACCCACAAAGCACAGGCCCGACCCACCGAGCAGCCCCAAAAAGCCAATGGAAAGCAGGCCAGGCGGAAGCCAAAGGCAGGACCAATAGGGCCAGGCGGACGCCACCCCGCCAGCCAGGAACAGCCAAAGAAGGCGGAACAGGACGGCCGGCTGTCCCAAAGTCGCCTCACCCAGAGCCAGCCAAGCCAAGCCAGGGAAAGCACACGGAGGCGAGGAGCACGCCCGGGCAAAGAAAGATTTGGGGGGGCCAAGAAGGGGGGGCGGGCAGGGGGGGCCAAACCAGGGGGAAGCCCAGGACAGGGAGGGAATAATAGAGGGACCCAGGCGGACGCCACGCCCGCAGGGCAGCAGGCCAAGCCAAAGGAAAGGTGAGCCAGCGGGCGCCACCCAGCAGCCCGCCAAGCCAGAAAGCACCAGGAGCCAGGGGACCACCCATCATGGCACGTCCAAGGGGTTAAAGGCCTGCGTACCTCCCCACTCGCCCATCAATCCAAATAAAGGCCATGCCTAGCAGGCAGGAAGCACATGGGGGGACGCCCCCAATACGAACAAAAAAGGAGTGTGGCCACCCCAGACTAGCCAAGGGAAAAGCAAGGCACCCAGGCGACGCACCCAGCGCCAGCCAGGCCAAAGCCAAGGGAAAGCACAGGAGCGAGGCGACGGCCACCGAGGCAAAGAAGCCAAAGGAAGGGAGGGTGGCGAGGCGGGACGAGGGAAAAGTGGGGGGGGCAAGAGCACGAAGGGGGAAAACAAAAAAAAGGGTGGGGGGTCCATCAGTGTGAAAAGCCAGAAAATAGGAGACGGGGGTGGAGCGGCTTGACAGGTGGTCCCGAGCCCTGCGTTGCCGGGCAGGCCACTCACTGGTAGATTCTTAGAGAATGGATACCGGTCTAATAGCCTACTTAGGTAGTACTTGGGAACTCTATTATTTATTGGTACCATTTATGGAGTGATATGCCTTATCGGCGTTGGTCCAGGAGTCGGGTTCATCTGTCTTGATCTTGAATATGGTGCTGCATCATCTCACAAGGCTTTGCAGCACAACAGCTTGGTAATAACTGAATATGACAGATTGGGTGACGCTATAGAAAATAAAAACAAATGAAAAATGTCAAAATCATGTTGCCTGTTTTAGTAACACACATCAAATAGGGTCAAATGGCAAGTTATATCTTTGGTAACTACGGTATGCATAGGTAAGTGCAGCAGTAAGAGCACTCTCCTCTCATGATCACCAAGGCAAGGTTTGTTACAGAACTTATTGGTGTCATATGTAAGTGGATTTGCTCAAGGTGTCCTTCTTGTGCTTCAAGGGTTTTTCTCTTGGCTCCCAGTTTTCCTCCCTACACAAAATCAATTTCTGAATTTCAATTGTCAGAGTTTATTGGAAGAAGAGCCACTCTGTGGAATTGCCAAAGTTCAATTCAATGTACAGTATTTATTGAGTGAAAGTCTTAAGGTTCTGCTACACTGTGCTATTTTCTCAGCAACTTGACTCACAATATTTGTAGCATTGCTTATAGTTCCCAAGGTGAAGTGTTATTGATTTCAGTAATGATAATGATAATGATTTATGACTTACTGTATACACATGTAGCCCTTTTCTATATGGATACAATCAAAGGCACTGTACTTTGAGTTGTGAATGACAGATTGCTTTTATGCAATTTACAAGCATGAGAGATGGTTAGCATGAAGTGTAGGCACTGAGGGTGCATGGTCACTGCCAGGGTTTCTTTAGGTCCTCAGTGGTTCTTTTACATCCCTCCTTTGTTGGTTAGTAAGTGTGGAGAGAAGGGACCGCTATTTAAAGTAGTCATGTAATTACAAAGGCACTTTCTCCTCAGTTATTCTAAGACCCCATGGCCGTAACCAGGGGGGAGTGCTGCGTGCACCTGCACCCCCCCATAAAACCTTAAGGTCTGCACATCCATTTCCTTTTTTTTCCTTTTTAGTTCTCCTTTCTTTTGGTTACCTTTTTTTACTTTTTATTTTTATTTATTTTATTCAATGTGCACCCTCCCAGTAAAAGTTCTGGTTACAGCCCTGGGTACCCTGGGTGTTTATCTGGCAGGGACTCGAACCATGTCCAGGACTCCGGCAGGAATGTTTGATGATCAACCAACTGAGCCAACCGGTTGGCGGTTCAGCAACTTGCAACATATTTTGGCTTCTCAGGAAAAAAAAAGAGAAATGTGCATAAGTACATTCTTGAAAAATATGCCTTAAAATTGCGACAAAATTTATTGGAGAAGTGATACACTGTGCAGTTGTTGATGTCTCTAGCATGAGTATTTCTGCAATAGACGGTAAGTAAAGAGATTTTGCTGGTTGTCAGTGATCGTATAGGAGACTGGCCTTTATGAGAATATAAGTTTTCATATCAACTTGGATGTACCTTTATTTCTGATAAAGTCATCCTCATTAGTATTCTTTATGTATAAAGACACAAGTCATTATATAAAAAATTAATTCTTGCTGAATACTAAAATGAAGAGGACTTTATCAGGTTCAAAGGTCAAAGAATGTGATGTGTGTAGTCACTAAAACACTATGTACAGTATGTCACTATGATGTCACAGCTTGTTTAGAAGAATGGTCAGCTGCATATTGATACATATGTAGCTCTGAATTATATCTGGTTTTCATTTTTTTTTTAAACCTGTGTTTATCCTACAATATATACGGTATATGGTTGGTATTAATGCTTTCGTAAGTTCTAAAGAGTCAGTACTTATTAGGCTTACTGGGCTATTTCTTCTTGTATTAAAATGGGCCATACAACTAATATTGGGCATACAGCATATGGAACATCAAGGTGTGAATTCGCAAAACACAATACTATCTTCAGTTCCACCTCCGCCCACCTTACTGAAATAATGAATAAAACCTGGTTTTTAAAAGAATATGAAACCCCTAATGCTAATCTTTAAGTAAGCTTAAAGTGCAATTGAACCCTTCGACAATACATTCAGTACTCTACATGAAGTAATTAAATCGTTGATTGGTAAAATATTTCTAGATTTGAGTGATGCATTTCTAAGTTATGATGGTTTATGCTTCCAATATGCTAACGAGTATGACATATCTATTAAGGTTTCAGGGGCGGATCCAGTATTTTGTTCAGGGAGGGGTGCACCCCTTAGAATCAAAAGGGAAAAAAACGTATTGGGTATCTTCAAAGAAGGGGCACAAAGTGGAATCAGGGATGGGTGTGCACCCCCTGCATCCCTCCCCTGAATGGGCTTAATTAAGTATAGGAAAAATTGAAATGGTTCATAGATACAGCATTTAAAAAGCATCATTATTTTACTCATGGTTTACATGAATTCTATCCAAAAAAGTTATTTTCAAAATGGCCGGCATTTAGTATCTAGTTGCAATTGAAAACACTCTAATACTAACCTTACCCTGACGTCATCATCATTAACATGTTGGAAGTTAATAAACCTTCATAACTTAAATGCGCATCACTCAAATCAAGAAATATTTTACCAATCAACCACTTACCTTATTCAGAACCAGTACTGAGTGTATTGTCAAAAAGTTTATTTACAATTTAAGATTTTTAGTTCAAAACTGACTCAGAGCAAAAATGGAACGACAGTTCAAAATAGAATGCCTTTATGAAGGACGAATGAACCCAGAAAACACAAAATAAACCTTATCATAGTATTTGTATGGATTATTGTAGTATATAAGCATTTCTTACCGGATAAAGGATGGTATTTTTAGCTACGTTTTTCTTCTTCTTCCGCCATTTTGTTTGTTGATGTTTTTGACAAGGCCCACACAGCATCATGGGACACCACAGGGACACCATGTAGAAAGCAAACCATAGTCGATCGTCGCTCCTTTGTGGGTTGTATTCAGAATGGGCAAGAGTGAAAACCCTGTCTAATGGAATTAGCATGAATATGATTTCTTAAAAGTTCACAGTACCTTTTCACAATATCACTACCACTACCACTTATGTAATGTGTTCCTTTAGATAGCCGCAAAATCCGTATAATTTTAAAGGAACACGATCAACGTGGATGATTTATACATTAAGACAGTCTGGGGCAAGGTCTCTTCTCTTCTCTTCATTTTTCTTCTCTTCTCTTCCCTTCTTTTCATTTTACTTCTCTTCACATCACTTCTCTTTTCTTTCTTGTTTTCTCTTCTTTTCCCTTCCCTTCTATTCACTTTACTTCTCTTCGCTCCTCTTCCTTTCCCGTCTCTTCTCTTCCCTTTTCTTGTCTTCTCTGCCCTTCTCTTCACTTTACTTCTCTTCACTTTACTTCTCTTCCTTTCCCTTCCCTTCCTTTCCCTTCTCTTCACTTCTCTTTTCTCCTCTCCTCTTCTCTTTACTTCTCTTCTCTTCCCTTCTCTTCTCTTTACTTCTCCTCTTCTCTGTACTTCTCTTCTCTTCCCTTTACTTCTCTTCTCTTCCCTTCTCTTTACTTCTCTTCCCTTCCCTTCTCTTTACTTCTCTTTTCTTCCCTTCCCTTCCCTTCCCTCCTCCCCTCCTCTCCTCTCCTCTCCTCTCCTCTCCTCTCCTCTCCTCTCCTCTCCTCTCCTCTCCTCTCCTCTCCTCTCCTCTCCTCTCCTCTCCTCTCCTCTCCTCTCCTCTCCTCTCCTCTCCTCTCCTCTTCTCTTCTCTTCTCTCCTCTTCCCTTCTCTTCTCTTAACTTTACTTATTCCTTTTCTCTGCTCTGCTCTTCACTTTATTTTTCACTACACTTCTATAAAGGATTCCCGGAACCTCAGCCAATCCTTCCTGGAAAAGAATATTTCGGCTGTTTTTTTCCAGCTTCAGTTGGAAGCATCATAATGTTTCATTACTTCTCTAACCTTTATGGGTTTTTTTGTGTGTATAGGTGAGAAGAGGTCTGTTATATATATAATTAGCAACCCATCTGCAAATTCTGCATCAGTTCTTAAAGTTTGTGCTGTCTTATAAAGCCCCGTTTACACTAGCGATTTTTGCAGCGGTTTTTGCTTCTTTTTTTTTTGCGATTTTGTCCATAATAAATAATGGTAAAGAATTTACTTGTAAAGTTTTTTTCAGGATACCAAGATTGTCCCAGACGAATGTCTCTTTTGAAAGATGATATAAAAGATTTCATATTTCCGAAAATTGCCACAAAAATCGCCGCAAAAATCGCCATTGTAAACTGGGCTTAAGAAAACAAAAAGACCCAAGACCAACTAACAAGTATGTATTTTATATTGTTTTGTGTTTGAAAGTTCTGTTAATACTTATGTAATTTTTCTTTTTATCAGAACTTATGGAAGACCAGCCAGCGTGGTGATCGTCATGCAAAAAAGAGTGTGGTGTGCAAAGAGACGTGCAGCAAAAGGCAGACAAACAGCAGCTGGTCTCCTTTAAAGACATGGAAAGTGTCCTCCAGTCCCCTCGAGTGCGCGAGGAGGCTAGCTGGAGGGATGTTGTACGTTCGCTGCCTGTAAGTAGCCTTAGACTGTAAATTATATATTTCTAAAAGAGCTTCATATATGTTATTCTCTTAAGGCCAAAGAACTAAGAAACAAACTCAGTTGTCAAATATCTGGTTGGTAAAAGGCGTTTGGACAACGGAATCAGGGCTAGCCTGGTGAAGAGACTCACAGTCACCCAATTCAATCAGCGCGTATTGAATAACGAAGAGGAGACTTAAGGAGCTGACACACGGTGCAAGATTGCACGCAACATGACTATTGCAGCTTGTCTAACCCAAACTTGTTGCACACAACGTTGCATGTAACAAATCTGAAGTTGAATCGCGCTCTACTCTTGCAACATTGCGCGCAACAAATTTCATCATGTGAACATGGCTGCAACATTTTGAAATTTCCAGCCAATCAGCTTGAACTAAATTTAAAACTGCTGACCAAATATCTTAGCATAGCAGGCTGATACGAGCGATGTTACGTTATATTGTCGCAGTGTGTCACCCCGATTCAAATTTGTTGCTTGCAATGTTGCACCGTGTGTCAGCACCTTAACACTTGGGAGGTCTGCTACCGTTGACTAATTTAGGATATTTGACATATCTTTAATCGTTTATCATTTTTAATGCAATTGCAGGCATTCTTGCATTAGACAGGCTCGGTTTACGGAAGTGCTTTTGTGATATTGCAGGAGGACATTACATTTATATTTCCACAGTCCTAACTCGATTTCCACCTTTTTTTTAGGAGCACGGTATCTAAGTCCGACGATATAGTTACTTCCGGAATACTAACGACCAAGAGCATTGTTCCAGCAGTAACCCCAAGACCTGTGCCTATTGAAAAAACCAAGATATTCATTAAATTCTTAGAGTGAAGTCATTAATCCCGTGCAATAGATATTAGACTAATACACTTTAGTAGACCCTTATTCCATTGTTTTCTTTTGTGTCTATTAGACTAGAGTGAAGTCACTAAACCCGTGCAATAGATATTAGACTAATACACTTTAGTAGACTCTAATTCCATTGTTTTCTTTTGTGTCTATATGACTAGAGTGAAGTCAATAAACCTGTGCAATAGATATTAGACTAATACACTTTATTTTTCGAAGTAACAATATTTCTCGAAGAGATAATATTTATATTATGATCATCCGGGTGGATGTAGTCCTTAGAAGGACTGTTTGATGTGACTGACGTTTCGACTACCTGTGCGGAAGTCATCTTCAGAGTCAAGTGAAGAAAAAAGTACTTTTAATATCCATTCACCTGGGTTCAGACCATTCATTGTAATAATACACATTAGTAGACCCTAATTCCATTGTTTTCTTTTGTGTCTGATTGACTATTACACGTTGACTAGTAATTGTTTTATTTCACGGGTTAAATGCCTTCACTCATTATGATATGTTTTGTTTCTTATAAGCCTAAGAAAGAGCGTATCTATCTGTTGGAATGCAGAAGACAGTTCAAGAATTTAAAGGCAGCTTTGACACGTGATAAAATTGAAGATTCTCCCTGCAAGAATTCTCATCAGGGAAGACTTCATTAGAATATTGCCGGCCATATAGGCAAGAGAGTCGAGCAAAGAGTAGCAGGAGCGCTGCATCGAAAACGTTTGTAGAGATCAGCTCATAATGACTACTGTCCTCTTGCTCGTCTCTTAGCCCTGGTCTTCCAGAATAAACCAATAACACAGGCTTCTTATATTTCATATCAGTGCGACAAAAATAATCTAATTTAAGGAATATAAAACTAGCGCGCATGTCTTTGTACTGTGATATAAACACGCAGGGAGCTGTAGAGCAAAAGAGAAGCAACCTTGGGAACGACGAGGCGTAGCTAAGTGTTTCTCTTGCTTTGCGAGTGCTCTACAGCTATCAGGGTGTTTACATCACAGTGTAGAGACGGCATCAGCAGCCATTTTCTACTGCCAAGAGAAAATTAACTAAGAGAAGGAACCTCTGGCATTCATGCTTGTAACCATCATAGACACCATTAGCATTCCAGAAATATAAAGATAACTTTCTACCTAACATTATAGCGCTATTGCGTGCGCTATTAATAAAGAAATCGAAAACGCGCGCGCGTGCTGTAATAAAAACACGCAAGGCGCTGTAGAGCACGAGAGAAGCAAGCTTAGGAAAGACGAGGCGTAGCTAAGTGTTTCTCTTGCTTTGCGAGTACTCTACAGCTCTCAGGGTGTTTGTATCACAGTGTATAGACATAAGCAGTCGCTTTATACTGCAAACGGAAATTAACTAAGAGAAGGAACCTCTGGCATTCATACTTGTAACCATCATAGACACCATTAGCATTCCAGAAATATAAAGATAACTTTCTACCTAACATTATAGCGCTATTGCGCGCGCTATTAATAAAGAAATAGAAAACGCGCGCGCGTGCTGTGTGCAGTTACAATGCACGCGGCGGTTGGCAAAACACGAGAGAAGTGTTAGAAGAAGCACGAAGCGTAGCAGCACTTTCTTGGTACTTTATTACTTTATTACGGAGCACGGATAAAGCTGTTCTATTCGTCTTAATATATAGTTACTAATTTCATTTCGATATTGACTTTACTTACGCAAAAAGAAAGTCGGTCGCATCAGGATCGCACTGTGCTCCGTTCAGTAATAAAGCACAGTTTTCGACCAATCATCGCTCGCGTACTATCCTAACTATTGAAAAATAGAAAACGCGCGCGCGTGCTGTGTGCAGTTATAAAGCGCGCAAGGGTTGGCAGAACACTCGAGAAGTGTTAGGAGAAGCACGACGCGTAGTGGACTGCTTCTCGACACTTCTCGAGTGTTCTGCCAATCCCCAAGTGCTTTATAACTCCGCACAGCACAGAAAACAGTTTTTTTAAATACAAATTACAATAACCATTATCTTAGATAGGAATGATGCACCTGAAAGTGCACACGCGTGCTGTGTGCTCTCATAAAGCACGCGCTCACAACCAATCAGAATGTGAGATTTATAACAGTTATTTTATAAATGATAATAAGCAATTATTGGAAGAGGTTAAGCACGAAGGCTGGGGCAGATAACACAGCTGAGGTCATGATATTATGCGATAATTGTACATTTTGTATACTGGAAAAACATTAACAGGAACTTTAAATTATAGAAAAGATTTATAAATGCCATGATGTGGCGTGAAAAACGCAAAACTCTTAATTCAGAAATATTTCGGGAATTCTTCATAAAATATATGAAAATAAGTTAAGGATTCCTTAAATAATTGTTTTTGTACATAATTCTGGAAATAAATACACATAATAAATAAAAATAAAGCTACCACAGCGTGACATTGAATGAACTCGACATGATAAATGTATTATCTGTGGGAAAAGAGCTACAGATAATACATTTATCATGTCGAGTTCACACAATATCAGGGATTGGCCAAGGGCTCTCGACCATTCAGAATTGAGATACTTAGTAAAATGTATAATAATAGTCAATATTGTCTAGATACTGGTACTAAAAAAATTTTTGGAGGCATTTTCCCGCAGTAAACACAGTAGCTAGCCAATCATCGCACACATTACATTTCAAATATTTTCTTATAAAAGAAATTATAATAATCTACAGTCTTGGGGCCAACTAACCTCTCCTTTAGGCTTCAGCCGAGCTTCCTGATCAGGCTGTAATTCTTCCCGGGGATAGTGGTGTCAGGGTCAAAATCTCTGGCATAGCTGTTAATGCTTCGCACTACCATACAACGCTTCAGTATTCAAGGTCTGGAAGTATGGTCTCTGGTTATTTCTGTACGATCAATAAAGAAAAAAATATGCTTAGAAGATTAAATATTAAATACATAAAGAATCTTATTATCTGCTTACCATGTTAAATGAATTAGAATTTTTTCGGAATTGGAAAGGTCCTTTGACTGGATGTACACATCATATACATGACTATGAATATGACTATTTCACATCCAGTGAAAGGACCTTTTTCAGTTTTCTCTGTTATGATGATCATGATAATTTATTTTATCAGCCATAGATTTAAAACATATGTTCCGAGCTTTCGGCCTACTCGGCCATCCTCAGGGAAATGAAAAATGTTACAAATTGACATAGAAAAACGTGATCAATAAATAAATAAAATAAAATAAACCATGTCATATTGCGCACGCATTAAATTAAAGAAATTCGCACGCGCTTAGGAAAATTAAAAACAAACAAAACAAATTAATTAATTAAAATCGAATAAATGAAAATAATAATAATAATAAATAAATAATAAATAAATGGAATGAATGAATAAAAAAATAAATGATAAAAAAATAATAATAATAAAATCAATCACCTAGCAAGCAAATATAATATAATTTTCTCTGTTATAATATTATAGTATTGTGATGTTAACATGTTAGAAAAGATGACTGTTTATCCAACTCTTCCTCATTTTGCACGTTACGTCATCACGGCCATGTTGGTGCCATTTAACGAAAGATTTCTCATTAGCATCCATTGCTAATGGTACCACAATGACGGCCATGTTTTTGTCGTTTGACTCTCTTGGTAATGCTTGCAACCCATCAATACTGAAAGATGGAGGTGATGGGGGTGATGGTACAAGGCCTCTATTATTATTATAATATAATATTTCTATTGGGCATATTCCATCAGGAGACACTGACATAACAATAATAATTTGATATTTCTATTGTATTCAAACTCAATTCTGATAAAACTGAGTTTATCATTATTGGTACGAGACTTTAATGGTTGCACATGAGAAGACATGAATATGAATTAACAACTCAAATAAAGAATCTATTCTTAAGGAAATGACATTGTGGTCTGAAATGGGACAACATTACTCAAGCCTAAGAGGTCTATTTAATCTATTCTTACCACCTGTCATGAATGACTGATCATTTAGCATGTAGCCTCATACTGAAACCTTTGTGAGTGACAAGCAAAAAATATCTTGGAAGGAGGCTATTGGGAACATCAAATCAAACTTGTACAATATATCTAAGAATATCGGAGTGATTAATAAATTAAGGTACTTGTACTATGTTTATTTCAAAACATTACGAGATATATATACATATATATATATATATATATATATATCAATAATTAACTCATACTCAGCATATGGGTATAGATCAAATTCACACATATGTGAGGCTTAAGTTGTGAACAAAGGGATCTGGCGTGACACAAAGTAATCTGGCGTGATTGAGCCTCATATCGGTGCATTTTGAATTTGGTCTATTCCCATATGATGAGTATGGATATTGAATTTGGTGTATTTTCTTGAGGAAATACATACATGTAAGAAAATTTCTTATAATAAGCAAATATAATATAGTATACACGTTTGACTGTATTGAATGTTTGTATACATATCTACAGTATGTATGAGGATATTAAACTAGCTAAAAACTAGTGTGAGCTGCGTTGGTGTTTCTAATGAAATAGTAATGATGAAAAGGTAAATTATACACCGTGAAAAAGATGAAAAACTTACTATGATGACACTTCACTGCGATTACACTCTCACAGATTATATTTTAAGAGAAGATCAGTGTTTTTCTCACCATCAGTTTGTCGTAAAAGCTTTATTAAGGGACAGCCTGGAAAAAACTAACATTGCTATGTTTCCTGTTTATCAAGAACCAGGAATTTGTCACGAAAACGAGGCAACCCGGAAGTAAACACTTTTAAAGCAATTCTTATAGAACCCTTTTTTAACGGTTAAAGTCATAAAGAAATATTTCTCCTAAATCAAATTGGCAGATTATTTCTCTACCATTTATTTGGGAATAAATTTTCATTTATTATTTCCGTTTCTGTTTATATTTTCCGTTAAATTTTACACCGTGAAAAAGATGAAAAAACTGAATAAGAATGATTGAATAATAAGAATAATTGTCTCTTATTCTAACTTTTATACACTCCTTTCTACCACCTCTTTCTCTTTTACTCCGACGAAGGACTAGCGTCCAAAAAGTTTTTTCATCTTTTTCACGGTGTATAATTTACCTTTTTCATCATTACAGTATGTATGCTATAAACAATTTTTATTAGTAATGATAAAATGTCTGTATATATATATTTTTTATTTACCGGCCAGGAGGTCCGGATAGGAAAAAACTGTGCCCGAGGTCTTGAATATACCGACCGAGGCTGACAGTCCGAGGTACATTTTCAAGACCAAGGGCACAGTTTTTCCCTATCCGGACCAACTATAGGACGGTAAATAACATTTTTTCCCCAAATTGTTTTTACTTGTTTTTATAATCGTTTTGTGTTTTCGTTTAGCGGCAAAGGATACCGGACCATGCGATACTGACAAAATACCGCCCACTCAAACAGCAAATCAGAACGCATGATTCTTTAGGATACCGGACCGGAAAAAAATAAATATTTGTATTGTATGTGTGTTTATATTTCATGTATATACAGCTTATTTATTACTTATAATTTAGCTCTGTTTTTTTAATTGTAAGTTAGGATTAGAAGGTAGAGAGCAACTTGTGGATGTACTTCTAATAAATCATCGTCATCATTATTATTAATAATATTATTATTTTCATTATCATTATTATTTTACACTGTGAAAAGATGAAAAAACTGACTTTCACGTTTCAGACACTAGTCCTTCGTCGGCGTTTTATCATTACTGTTTCATTAGAAACACCGACTCAGCTCACACTAGTTTTTAGCTAGTTTTCTTTTCTATAGTATTTATTATCTAATTTATTAAAAGCATTACTGTAAGTAGTCATTCTTTATTATTATTGAAATCTATGAAGTATTAATATTTATGTATATATTTCCTTATCGGCTCTTGGTCTAAAAAAATAATCAATCACTGTGGTTCGAAACCTTTTTACTATTTCGACAACCAAACACACTCATTCTTATTTTTTATTTTTTTATACTACTATTGTAAATCATTTGCTCTTGGAATTTTGTTAACGATTGACCTCTGACGTAATGTTTTCCCATTTCAGACCACGTGTCATTCCCTAGAGTATCATTTCTTTGTTTAAGGTTTGTACTCAGTTGCACATGAGAAGACACATGAATATGGATACAGCTCAAACAAAGAACCTTATTCTCAAGGAAATGACACTTGGTCTGAAATGGGAAAACATTACCCCAAGCCGAAGAGGTCTATTGCACCTTTGTTTTAATTTTATCTATTAGAGTGCAAACAATATAACCATGAAACTTTAGTAATACTAAATAGCACAATTTCATGCAAATTCCATTGTTTTCTATTACTATTTTGTACTATTTAGTAATTTTAAGTGTTTCACGGATTATTGTTTGCACTTTTGTAAATAAATAAAAGTTCAAAAGTTCAAGTTGACCAATTATCCTACGGCTAAACGAAGTCGGAGACCCCCATTTTGTATTTGCTTATTTTACTTCAAGCTTCATGTTCTTTTATCATGCATTAAATCTGACGCTAGCTGCATATTTTGCCCAAGAACGTCCTTAAAAGCAGAATTCCAAAGCACATTACTTCTCTACTTACCGCAAAGGAACTTAGAATATACTGCTCCTCATACTATCTCCATAATGCAATCTCTATGGGAGTGTAACCTGGATCTTGGTCTTTGTTGAACAGAATTCACATTATAACGACGTCCATATTGGATTTGCTGACCTTCGGAGAGAGATACTTCATGTAGATCCCAGATAGCAGCTCAATAAACATAGGCTCTGATATCTTTCAACTCATGGCGTATATACCTTTCTTAAAATCACTGGAGAAAAAATTTAAAAAAACGGAAATAATAATTGAAAATTTATTCCCAAACAAATGGTAGAGAAATACTCTGCCAATTTGATTTAGGAGAAATATTTCTTTATGACTTTAACCGTTAAAAAAAGGATTCTAGAAGAATTGCTTTAAAAGTGTTTACTTCCGGGTTGCCTCGTTTTCGTGACGAATTCCTGGTTCTTGATAAACAGGAAACGGAGGAATGTTAATGTTTTCCAGGCTATCCCTATGAAGCTTTTACGACAAACTCATGGTGAGAAAAACACTGATCTTCTCTTAAAATATAATCTGTGAGAGTGTAATCGCAGTGAAGTGTGATCATAGTAAGTTTTTTATCTTTTCACGGTGTATAATTTACCTTTTTATCATTACTGTTTCATTAGAAACACCGACGCAGCTCACACTAGTTTTTAGCTAGTTATATTTACTGTGTTCATTTTTGTTTAGAATAAGATCGAAAAGTCTTTACATTTTTTATAAACATCCTCTTGATCTTACGAAAATAGGATTTTTATAAGACACAATGTTTGTCAAGGCCCTCAAAGTATCGCTAAGGAAGACCTTGCCACAGATGATGATGGATGATTTGGCAAGATCTTGTTTTCTTTACTACAGGATCTTTGATCCGTTAATCTTGTCAAATTTTCAACCTTGAATATTAAACGAAATACTTTATCATTAAAACATCTACGCCAGGTTTTGGATTTATGTTGTGAATGCCATAGATTTTTGTATCCTTCTTGAATGACATCGACGAAGGCCTGAACCGTCTTCATCAATAATGTTTGCCTTTGAATTAAAAGATCACTGAAAAGCAGAGAATATTACGATTACTCAAGCTACATTGCTAATATCAATACAGTCAACAGAAATGGTAAGAATAAAGTATACAATTTGATAGGTTAATTAGATTTACGCAGAGCAATTTTCCTAGGTGGGGGGTACTCCCCTATATTTGCTATACCGGTATGAGCCGCCAAACAGGTTTTGATTTTCAGTGATTCTACTCTGGAACAATGCAGGATATATAAAATCGCGCTCGCTCTGGGACAGGGTATATGAGATAATGCTCTCTCCTCTCTGGAACAGGTATCTTTTTTCGCAACTGGAACACGGTATGGTTTTCAGCAATCTAGCACTGGAACAGGGTATGAATTTCAGAGATTTTACTCTGGAACAGGGTCAGGGTTCAGAAAGCTCAGCAGAACATCCCTGCCCTAACCCCACAAGAGTACCCCCCCCCCCCCTGCCCCCGGTAATTTTCATCCAGGTTCTATTTAGATTGAATAATTAGAATTTAGAAGTTGATTTTTGTGGAGGGAGGAAAACAGGAGAACCCGGAAAAACCTCGAAGCACAAGAGAGAACCAACCAGCATTGCATGATGAGAGGCAAGTGCTCTCACTGCTACACCACCCATTATTCCCAAGTATGGGGTATATATCAAAAGATATTAGTTTGGATAGAAGATTTTGCTACTTTAGGCATATAAGCATTTATAGGGAGTGGTCATTAGCTATGGTGAGGGGGGCACCAGCGATGATTGAAATTGGAGGTGATGACAAATAAAGCTTTATTACTTCCTAATATGCATGGAGGGGGGGGGAGGAAGTTGGAGGGAACCTGTTATACATGGGAGAAGGTTGCTGTTATGCATGGAGGGGGGGAGGGGGGGAGGGGGGGAGGAAGTTGGGGGGTACCTGTTATGCATGGAGGGGGAAGTTGGAGGGTTCCTGTTATGCATGGGGGGGGTGGAAGTTGGAGGGTACTTGTTATGCATGAGGGGAGGGTTGGGGTGTTGATAAGCAACTTTGAATTATAATAATTTGACTTACAAAAGTAGAAAATTAATTTTTGAATCACCAAACCATATATGCACCACAGATGTCGGCAGACCCAAAGGAAGATATGACTTTAGTGCTGTTATTTTGAAAAAAAAGTAATTAATATATCATCAATATTCTCTCCTTTCTATCAGGAATGATATGCACTCAAGCAGGACTGGAGGTAACGCCATAATTTATCACACTTTAATCTCACATTGCATGAATGCATGAATGAAACAAATCTATAATAAAATGTCTTGTTAATAGACCATTTCACGGATCCCGCAGCTCAACGTCAGCCTCGTCAGCATGTAATATATTCTTTAGAAATTGCCTACAACCTGTGAAATTTTTAAGTGTTTCAATTGTTCACTGATGTGTAAATTCCTTTCATTACTGCGGACTGAAGTCAAATTCTAAAGAATAATTACACGCTGACGAGGCTGATGTTGAGTACAGGATCCGTGAAATGGCCTATTAAGGTATAATTTAAATGCCATTTTTTTGTTTTCGTTTGTTGTGGAATAGACTAAAGGCGAGGATAGACAGTGCAACATTGCAGGCACTTAATTTGAATCGGGGTGACACACATTGCAACAAAATCACGCAACATCGCTTGTGTCAGCCTGATATGCTAAGAAAATTGGTCAGCGGTTATAGATTTAGTGCAAGCTGATTAGCTGGAAATTTTAAAATATTGCAGGCAATATTGCAGCCCTGTTAACAAAATAAAATGTTGCAAGAGTAGAGCATGACTAAACTTTAGATTTGTTGATGCAATGTTGCATGCAACAAGTTTCAGGGGTAGGCAAGCTGCAACAGTCCTGTTGCGTGCAATGGTATGTGCATTGTGTCTGCACCTTAACAGATAATTATTCCAAAAATTTATGTAGGTATCACAGTTCTGTAGAAATAATAGGACGTTTGCATGATGGCATCATTGAGCTTTACTACCAGACTCCCTTGTACACTTTCTACTGTTCAATTAATTAGCACCAACTGTCTCATTCTCATCAGGGTATATGAATTTAAATAAGAAAGAAAATTTGCGAAAGATAATCATATGTTAGTGGGAGTCATATGCGCCATAATGCAAATATACTATTGAGTTGAGTTGAGTTGAGTTGAGTTTCTGACACCATTTAACCATTTCACCAACATTTCAACCATTCAACTATTCACATTATGTAGAATCATTACTGAAAGTATTGTATCAGGGGTTAGGTGCACTTTAAAAGCAAGCTAGGGTCAAGCCATGTGTGTTGGTGGGGCGTGGTATGGGGTAGGGTGGGCTCTAGGGCTAAATGGTCCAGAGTTTGTTTCTAAACCTACTCTCAAATTTCAAAGTCCACACAAATTTTGTGTGTTCAGTGTGACAAGTGTATGGAATCTCATTGTTTCCAGGCAATTAAGTCATGGTGGCCGTTTATCTGTGTGGTATAGAAGGTTCAGCAAAAGCAACTTTGATAAAAGAACTGTTGAAAACAAGAAAAGTTAAAAAAGTACACCTCATCCACGACGCCCCAAGAAATGATGAAAGGCTAAATATTGATTCAAGAGTATCATTAGAAGATCGTGTCTCCCTTCATGGTGCCTTACAAGTAGATATAGAAAAACAGTGCCATCTGGAAAGGACCCACCATGACCTTGGTGATGTTGTTATATCTGAACATAGTGTTTTAGACATCCTATTTCTTGCTCATATAAAGATAAACCAAGATGCTGCAAATATACTCATGGATAATAATAACAGAATGATAGAAGAAGCTATACACAGATATGAAAAGTGTCTTCTGGTGCTGGTATCTCCTCCTCTTCCTGGTGTCACAGAAGATGAATCCAGAATCAAGTTCTCAAATGAAGAATTAAAGAATGCTGAACATCTGTATAGTAAATATTTCCAACAGTATCATATTCCGTACCTAAACCTTTGTTACAACGACCTTGTTGATGGGATCAGAGTGTTATTGGAAGCTTTGCAAGGCAAGTTACCCTTACAAACATCGTGTCTTTCTAATTACAGCAAGAACAGGCCATCTGAGACTGAATGTAGCATAAATCTTTCTTTTTACCTGCCAAAACCCAACAAAGTAAGAAGCATCAGCATCCCGACGATTACGATTACAGAGCATAAGAGTGAACAAGAATGGAAAACCTTTGAACAGGACGAATGCAATAGGTTTATTGCCAAACATGGTGCAGATGATCTCGTTATCATTGCTTTTCACGTTTCTGTCAAATCTAATGTGGTACAAAAGATGCTTCTTGGTGGAATCCTTGTTAATGGAGAAAAGTATTCATTCCTTGGTTGCAGCTCTAGTGGACTGAAAAAGAGAAAATGCTATATGCTAAAAGGCTCGAAGGAAAAAGCCAATCAACTGATTGCAGAGAATGGTACCTTTGATGAGAGATCTGTTGCAAAAAGAATGGCTAGAATTGCTCTTTTGTTCTCGGCAGTACGTTTGACGAACGTCAAGGTAGGGAGTGATGAGATAATTACAGAAGATGATATAACAACCACTGACAACAAGAAGTGTTTTACTGACGGCTGTGGAAGTATTGGTCAAGGTCTTGCAACACAGTTATTTAATGAAGCATCACGCCTGTCTGGAGAGGGAAATTATCTCCCTTCAGTGTATCAAATACGTTACCAAGGTTACAAAGGAGTTCTAGCCCTTGACCCTACTCTACCAAATGAATCCATCAAGGCACGGCCATCAATGAAGAAATTTGAAACTACAGCCCATGGTCGTATTGGAGTGTGTGGATTCTCCAGACCCCATACGTTTGGACACCTTAACAGACAATACATAATGTTGCTGTCTGGTCTTGAAGTTCCTGACGAGATATTTAGAAAAAAGCAAAAGGATCATTGTGACATGGTAGAACAAATGACAGAAGACCCAGAAAAGGCAATTACGATTCTTCAATGGCAAAACAAGTTTGAACTGGCACAGCGACTAATAAAAACTCTTGAGCGCGATGGGCAAGTTGATGAGGAAGTTCTGATGAGCATCCGTCATACTCAGTCAAAACTTGTTTCAGTATCTCAAAAACTACGCATTTTGATACCAAAATCCCGGAACATATATGGTGTATGTGATCCAAGTGGCGTACTTGAATATGGACAGTGCTTCCTTCGTATCACTGAAGGAAACATTGGAAGCCCTAAAACAATCAAGGGACAAGTGGTGGTTTCAAAAAATCCTTGCTATCTTCTGGGCGATGTGAGAGTACTGACGGCCGTCGATACTGTTGATCTCAATCATTTAGTTGATTGTATTGTGTTTCCTGTACGCGGAAAGCGACCCCATCCTGATGAAATAGCCGGTTCGGATCTTGATGGTGATATGTTTTTTGTATCATGGGATTCGGATCTTATACCTCGAGAAACCAAGACACCATATGACTATGAAAGTGCTCAAGTGAAACCTCAAGGAATATCCTTTGAAAAAATGGTCAAATATTTTGCTTGTCAAAACGAGACGCATAAACTGACTGCACAAGTAGACAGGAACTACCAAGAATGGGCTAACATCAAAGGCGTACGTTCTGACGAATGCAGAAGTCTGGGAATGCTGTTTTCGAGAGTGATAGATTCCCCTAAATCTGGAGAGACATTTAATAGTAAAGATTTGATGACGCCAAACGAGGAAACTTGTCCTTCCAAGGAACTAAAGAAATTCATCTGGCAGGTTTTAGATGATGAGGCTGACAGCTTTAAGAGGAGAATGACAGAGCATGTCCTAAGTGAGAAAGATAGATTTCTTGCTTCATTTGTCGCTGAAGAGTTTGTGCTGTCCATTGTCACTCAAGAGATGACAAACATAAGTGAGTTTGAAAAATTTCAATTTGTTTGGAGTTACATCAATAATACTACCACAGAAACGGAGGAGAAAGTTGAGATCTTTCTTAATAAATATTCAGATCATCTCAACTACGCCTTGTTTTCAAATCAAGAAAAACGTGAAGCCATTGGTTTGGGTATTCCTGCTGACATCGTCACCAATGCGTTGTCAAAATCCATGTTACTGTCAAAAGATGACTTGAGCGTCTTTGCAATGAACTCCAATCCCAACAAATGGAAGTTCTACTTCAGAGAAGGCCACGAGAATTTCAATTGGATGTATTTGCTCAAAGCCCTTACACATCATGACAAGTGTATCCTTGTAATAAGCCTACCAGATGAAGTCACAATAGTTCTGCAATTCCTTACAAAACAAGAGCAACGCGAAGAACAAGAAGTCATTCCAGGTACCGTTTCTGGATACCTCTATTCGAAGCGATTCCAATACCGTGAAAAGTATGTCCTTGGGCCTGATTACTCCATGGACTTGACAGAAGACAGATTACAATTATACCGTCATCAAGATAAACGACAAACATTTGTGTGGCTGAGAGCAACTGACCAAAGAAAAGAAAAGCTGCAGCCAGGTGATGAGGTGCTGAACTCTATAAGTGTAGATCTCATAAGGTTCAAGAGACAAATTCTAAACGGACCTCGCCGTCATCCCCTCGTAAACAAGATACCACTTGTTGCTATCGAAGTATTTGTGGATAACAATAGTCTGATTGTTCCTTACTTTGATACTATTGAAGCCAATGATCTCGAACCTGTTGCTGAGACTGAAGATCTGGAGGGAGAAGAGGACTATGAAACCGAAAGAGACCTGGGTTTTATGTTATCTGAAGATGATTTAAAAGTCTTCGAATCATGCAAGACGGAGGAGAATCTGAAAGCATCATTGAAAAGGACGATTACAGAAGTAAAACCGCTGCTGTTTCAAAGGATTGTAGAAGACTGGTATAAAAGAACAGCCGAAATTCCCTCGTGTGTGTCTGAGCTGGTCGTTTCTCTTCTGGAAAATGTTGTCGCCTTTAGCACACCGCAGCACCTTCCAGAACAAGTAACAGAGGCAATAAGGAAGATCCTGCTGGCCTGCGAGTTCCACCAACCACTACAGTTATTCAAAGTTGCTGCATACCTATCCAGAATTCATCTTGAAGATCTTGCAGCTGAACGTCTTATCCTTGATATCGACAAATGCGCAATAGACTTGTCTTGTTTTATCGATATTTACAGCAAGTGGGAATTTTGGTGGCATAACAAGGGAGACATCGCCAAGCAAAGCATCTCAAAGGTTGTGAGAACTGTTTTGTCCTGCCAATTATCAAAGGAAGAGACTTTAGAAGCGAGAAACAGAATCAAGTATCTTCTTCATATCGGTCACCTTCATTTCCTTGATTTTTTGCAAGAAATCGAAACAGTTAAGGAAAGAATGAAGCTTGAGAAAGCTGACTTCAGCATCTGTAATCTGAAACTCAAGGCTACTTCAAGAGAAGATAATGACTTTGTGACGTTCCATCGTGCAGCAGCTCTTAACCATCGTCCAAGAATTACACAAGGACAATTTGTTGCAGTATCACGACAGGCAGATTTCAAGAAAATTAGAAGCCACGAGTCGTGCTGTTGCTTTGCACAAGTCCAAACTATTAGACTTGTTCCATTAGCAATCACTGCCAAGCTGTATGGACAAGTCCCTGTCATCATTTCCGATGATTTAAAATCTGGAGATTCGCGGTTATGGAAAATAGACCTCATCGCAAATATCACTACCTTCACCCGGGTGATGAACGCTATCAAGAAAATGACAATGGTGGAAGATGTTTGGCTCTTGGATGTACTAGGGAATCCCGCGGGACACCCTAGAGATTGTCCACTTTTCAGTGATGGAGCACGTATGGAAATCCCCGATAGAGAAATAACGCCTTCCAATTTAGAGATTTCAAGTAACCTAAACGAAAAGCAGAAAGAAGCAGTAAAAGCTGCTTTAGAGCAGAGGTTAACCTTGATTCAAGGACCCCCTGGTACAGGCAAGACAACACTAGCCTGTGAAATCGTCAAACAAGCTGAAAAACTGAAGAAATACAAGAAAGTCTTAGTTGTTGCGGAGACTAACGTAGCAGTCGACAACATTGCGAAAAAGTTACGGAAAGACTTTCCACTAGATATTGTACGACTTGGAACAGAAGAAGGCGTCGATCGTGAGGTATTTGACATAACTCTAGATGGACAGCTAAAGGAACTAGAAGAAAAGGAAGCCAAGAAAGCTTCTTATCGTGACGAGAAAGGAATAAATCACAGAAAGCCAAAGTTGGTGGAGCAAATCCTAACCAACGCTAGAGTATTTCTAACGACTTGTGCTGGAGCCGGTGACCCTCTTTTGGACTCTCAAACATTTGAGTTTGTGTTAGTGGACGAAGCAACTCAAACCAAAGAAACTACATTATTATGTAGCCTTGCTCATGGGGTGAACCAACTGGTGATGATAGGCGATCCGAAACAACTTGGACCAGTTACAGTCGGACAGCGTGATCAACAAACCTTTCAGGCCTTTGTGGATTCTCCTAAAGTCTCAGCATTGTCCAATACGCTTTTTCACAGGCTTTATGGCGTAATTTCTTGCAAATTCCTAGACACCCAGCACCGAATGCATCCAGAGCTCATGAAATTTCCTTCCCAAGCTTTCTATGATGGAAACTTAAAATGTGGGCCTGTACCCTCTTGCCATTTACCAGCCGTTTTTAAATGGCCTGATCCTACGAAGCCATTGTGCTTTATAAATGTTGATTCAAAAGAAGATAGAAGTGGAACTTCATTTTGTAATCGCGAAGAAGTGCGTATTGTTCAATCGGTTCTTGATTTGCTTATGAATGTCCCAGAAAACAAACAGGAGTTAAGACTCGACGTCACAGACATTGGAATTTTGACCCTATATCAAGGTCAAGCTAGACTCTTAAGTACCGAAGTAAAACCTAAGGTGGAAGTACGCACGGTTGATGGATTCCAAGGCCGTGAAAAAGAAGTTATCATAGTAAGTACTGTAAGGGCCAATGAACGTGGAACTCTAGGCTTCCTTGAAAGTACCAACAGGTTAAATGTTTTGCTGACTCGTGCAAAAAGAGGGCTTATCGTCGTGGGTAATGAAAGGACTCTAAAGAACTCACCAAACTGGGACAAGTGGATCGAACATGCTCCTCAGCTCAGCCACAATTCTTTGGTCAATTATAGAGACGGACAAGGTACGCCAGGAGGTAGAACCAGCCAAGGAGATGGACAAAGAACATCCTATACGTCAAGAGATAGAGCCAGCCATAGAGACGTACAAGGTGCTTCGTCTACGTCAAGAGGTAGAACCAGCCATGGAAACGAGCAAAGTATGTTCTCTCCGTCAAGAGGTAGAGCCAGCTATGGACACGGACAAGGTGGTTCCTTTACGACAAGGGGTAGAGCCAGCTATGGACACGGACAAGGTGGTTCCTTTACGTCAAGAGGTAGAGGAAGTCATGGAGACGAACATGGTCCAACCTCTACGTCAAAAGGGAGAGGCAGCTATGGAGACGTACAAGGTGCTTCCTTTACGTCAAGAGGTAGAGGCAGCTATGGAGATAGACAAAGTACATCATCTACGTCAAGAGGTAGAGCCAGCCATGGACACGGACAAGGTGCTTCCTCTACGTCAAGAAGTAGATTTAAACATAGTTAAGGTTACGATAAGAGGTAAATACTCGAAGACAAAATCTTTCAAGCGATAAACCAAGTATCATGAAAACAGAAAATGATAACTTTTTGACGTTAAACTTATATACACTGTTTCATTCACATAAGACAAACTGACATTGTTTCAGTGCTTTTTTTGGATATAGTAATGTAAATGTTGAATCAGGGTAGTTTTTCATCTGCCAGCTATCACATCGTGTCTCGACAGTTGGCACACAAATCTGTTCTAAGAGATCAGTTGGATATTCGTACGTTTAGAATTACTTTTACTGTACAGGCAAGAAAATGAATGCTTTTAATATTTGCAAGCTTCATTGAAATGAGCGCAAATGCGATATGGTTTTACAAAATATATATCTAAGCAACAAACATTAGATACTGTAGTCATGTAGTATAGTGTGGCCATGAAGCTGCTTAGTTATTAAGTCCAAGAATAATAAAAAGAACAATAAAAATGGTAGGACTAATGAATAAACAATAAAAAAGGAAAAAAAAACAGGAATGAATGATTGTGGTTATAATTCGTTATCTCCAACTTGAAAATATTTGTAAATATTTCTACCTACGTTTAGATCCATGATCACGGATAATCTTTATTGAGGCGTCTACAAAGTACACAGAAAAAAACAGGAATAAACAGATGGAATAGAATGAGGAAAAAATAAAGACTGGAAATATTAAGGATGTATTAATGGTTTTCACGGCGGGCATGTTGGAGGAACTTAACAAAAGAATTGTCAATGAATGCTTTTGTTATGTCCTCCAACATGGCCGACGTATCTTTTGTTATCTAATTCTCTTGGGAATGGTTGAAAACCGTCAATAAAAAACGGTAAATGATTATGTTGTGAAATTATTGATCAGATTTCGCATGACTGTGAAAAGCTCAGTGCTGCTAGTGAGCGTGGCGTGACCGTGACGTTTTCTATCGTTTTAATTGGCTGGGGTTTTTTTTCCTGGCTCAATGTTATTGGTCTGGCAGTGCCGTGATCGTGTCCGTGCCGTGTTATTTTCCGTTTACCGGGTAATGTGAGATTGGCTATCCCTTGCCGTGTTCGTGCCGTGAGCTTTTCACAGTAATACGAAAACAGCTCTAGTTTATTCCTTTACGTAGATTGAATAATGCTTTACTGTACTGCGCGTGGGGATAAAAACAACATTTTGACATTATGACATTTACCCCGGCAAACCTAGTGCTGAAAACCAAAACCTGTGGAAAAGTTCGACCGGAAATCAATTGGAACAAAATTCGAGATCAAAATCTTACTAGATACTATGATATGAGTTATACAGATTGTTTTCCATGGGCGCCTATCTAGAATGTCAATCGAAACGATTTTATTCCGTAAACAAACGGTCAACAAAATTCAAAATTTTTGTGCATTGTCAACGAAAAACTGCGAAAATCTCTAATCGATCTGTCGTTTTCCTCAAATACTTTGAAACAAAATTCATGATATTAAATTTTTTGTTTTGGGCGCCTAGAATATGAGCTTTTGAATTTGCATTGCAAAACTGATTCTTAATTTGAGCTTATACAAATATGAGTTTAGGAAATATTGATTCTAGAGGCGCTTGTGTGGGAGTTTCGTACTTAACTTGTCCTTGTTGAAGCGAGAATCGGCAGATTTTTTATCTTGAAATAATTTGTCATGTTGCTTGGAGTCTTACACTTGATTCAAAGTGCTTATCAATTCTACTGTGGATAAGAATACAGAAAAAGGTCTTAAAGAAAACGGGGAGTGTTGGACTGTACAAGATTGAGAAAACATTGGAGCGATCGCTATTGAAAGAAAGCAATTGGAAATAATTATTAGAGGTACTTCCTTCAAGCTGACAACAGAGAGCCATTTACGACAAAACAATCTAGAAAATACACTAAACTTAGCTTGCCCAAGGCAAAATGAGAAGCAGGTGGAAATCATCTGGTTTCTTAAACCTCTGTAAGGAACCTTTTTCATCTTCAGGAAATGAAATTTCAAGCCGGGATATCGATTACGTTATACAGACATAATCAAACAACTGCCTGTATGTCGATGTGAACAAGAATATATATTGAATACGATTGAGAAAATTTATATATATACAGAAGCAATATTGTGAAAAACGCTTCCTAGAAAGTTTTCTCTGAAAACGTTTATAAAAGAAAGCTGGAGTTCTTGGAAATTGCTCTCAGTAAAGTCAGTGAATTTTGCCATATTTTAATTTATAAGCTTAGAGGATTAATCAAAGTACCAAAGCCATTTGAATTTCATTTGACTTAAGTCTTCATATCGGTATCAGCGCATAAAGAGATTTCTATAGTGAGTGGCCTTCTTATGGCATTTCAAAGAAGCATGTGTGAAAATGTTTCTCTACCAACATCGCTACCATGGACAACCGCATGCTCTAGTATTGTACTGTCTATGGTAACAGTGCCAGGAAATGTTCTAATCCTGATAGCTGTTATCAAGGACCCATACAACAATCTAAGAACGAATTTCAACTGTCTCGTTATCAACTTGGTAATTTCGGATTTGCTTCTGGGCTTAATAACTGAACCTATGTTCGCTGTTTATCATATACTGCAAGCAAGTAGTCAAGCGTCTAAACAAACTAAAGTTGTTCACGTGACATACTTTTGTTCTATGATGGTTTCTATGCTGAGTTTAGCGGCGCTAGCTCATGAGAGATGTAAGGCAGTGACCTCTAGAATACGATGCTCGTCAAACTCGTCTAAAAGCCTAAAACTGTCTATCGCCATTTGGGTATGCTCCGTTACATTGCCATGGCTTTACTTTACTTTTGACTTTTTTCGTTTTGCATTCATTTACGTAAATACAGCAGTTCTGGTAAGTCTGATAATCGTGGCGGTTTCCTTTTATCGTGTCAGGGAAGACCTCCAGGGAAAAGTCCTTGAATGGGAAAAAATTCAAAACGATGCTGCAAGAATTCGTGCCCTCAAATTATCTCAAAAACTAACAAAATCTTTTTTGCTACTTCTGATGTGTTTCATTGGTTGCCTAGCACCGTCTTTCGTCACGGCTTACGTCATAAATTTTTGCAAGGATTGCTCGTGTTACGTCGTCAACTGGTTAAGAGATGGGTATTTTCTGCTCCCTCTAGTGAATTCTGCGGTCAACCAATTCTTGTATCCATGGAGAATGAGGAATTTTCGGCAAGCTGTTCGCAAGATCATGAAATCCTATGCAGTAGGAAGAATTTTTCAGAAGTTTTATGTTGCCAAAGGAAGTTTCAATCTAAATGCTGTTAACCGAGGGAGAGTCCGAAAGCAAGATCTTTGTTAGTGGATAGATAGATAGATGACCTTCACTTTGACACGATGTACGAAATTATTCCATCGTAGTAATGCCATTATAATAAAGTAACTTAGATAAATTTAAATTAAATTAAATTTAGATAATTTATTAACATATTTAGCATATTTTATCTTAAATAGTTTACTGAGAGTACAATCTATAACGTTTAGTTGTAAAATTAACCTGTTTTGAAATGGAAAAAACCTGTTTGCCGCCAGTCTATATTGACACTGACACCAGGGGAAAACGTTTGCACATCCGTGCACTTCATCACTATTTCTAAGAACTTTGAAGAGTTTGAATGAGAAAATGAATGTTTCTTTTCTCCAAGCATACAAAAACGTTCGAGAGTATACTTTAGTCGGACCAAAATACTGTATTAACAAACACAGTATGAAAGAATTAGCCTTACGTTTCAAGCATGGACACTAAGTTTTGGCATTTTGTGAAGTCCAATTTACTTACGTTTTGAAAATTTGCATACCGATTAAGAGCATGCGCAGACGTTTTTCTTTCGTGTCATTGACCCTGCGGAAAAACAGAGTTAATAATTGTTTAAGGAATTTACTGAATTTAATGTGACAGCAAACCTCAAATTTAGATTGTTTATTAAATAACTGTAACAAAGTCTTTTCTGACGCCAACTACTTCCTTGTGTTTGAAAGGCTGGGCGTTGGTGTCCTTTGTCTCAAGCCTATTAGTGTCGTCACGCAACGCTCAACGTACGCGACGTGAGCGTTGCGTGACGACACTTATAGCGGCCGCGTTGAGGACTAGGGTTTCCCTATTGATTGCTGATTTTTAAAAGGCTTCAGATATACGGGAATCAATTAAGTTCAAAGTTTCGAGGTGTCTTTAGTATTGAATCAATATAACAGCTTCTTCTCGCTGAAGTGTTAACACTTTATTACAAGTGTCGTTCACTGTTTTACACCTTTGAAATGCTGTAATTCTTATCCATCTCCGTCAATAGTTCTTTTATATTCTTTTAACGACGTTTCACTATGGCGACGAGAGCTCGACGAAAGCCTGGAAGGCGCCAGGCGTATATCAAAGGGTTGACAAAGGAATTAAGGAGGACGAGAAGGAACTGCAAATCTCTTAGCCAATGAATGGCAAGACAGCTACAAGAGGTGCAGAAGTTCATGGAGTAAATGATGACACATGAAGGAAAGTAAGAAGCTGCAAACGCCATCAAAACAAAGACAAAGCTCTTAGTTATTCTTTTTTCTCGTAAGACAATTTTTTGATGAGAAGTACTCATTCCTTGGTGGTCGACGCTGGTGATGCGGGATTTGGACGTCTGCCAAATTTTGACTTGTACGATTAACAGTGTTGCAAATGTGAAGACGATTGCTGTGTTTGCAAAAACAAATGTGTACACGATGTAGCCAACTTTAAAATAGACAAAAGGAATTGTCAACGAGACAAATAACACGACAAAAGATACCATTCTAGTTCTCTTTGATCCTGTCTTTGCTCTGTAGGTTAGAGGTGATGTTATAGCGATGTATCTGTCGACTGTCAAGGCACCAATACTTAGCACAGAAGCAGTACATGACACGAAGTAAGACATATGGGTTAACCAAGAATGTTCTATTGGCAACTTAAGACTCTCTTTTATATGAAAGTAAACTGATAAAGGTTCTGTTACCAGCCCAACCATCAAGTCAGCAAAGGCGAGGTGAGCTATAAATAATGTAAAAGGAGATCTTAAATCCTTAAAAGGGTCCTTAAACACTGCAAGGCAGACCAGGAAATTTCCTGGAATCGTGAACAAGCAAAAGATACCGGATACTATTGCTGTCGTTATCGCGATGTACTCAGGCGGGTTTATGCTGTCACACCTATGAGTCTGCATATTTGTCTTGATTACATATATCTCACATATAAACGGATTTGATTCTTAATCTAAAGCTCGAGCTTTCTTGAGTTTCGTTTTAGAAACAAAGTAGATCTTATCGCTTAACGTCTTCTGTTTAAGCTCAGAATTGAGTCAGTCTTTTCGTGAGTTTTCTTCTTGTTCAATTGCTTTTCTCTTTCCTTTTCACTGCTTGACCAGGCGCTTCTAAAACCAAATAAATACCCTAAGATTAAGAATATACTTTGATGTGTCGACACCTTGTTACTACATAAATGAAATTCTCCACCGACAAACTCTTGGAACAACGATAAATGAAGCAAAAACGGATGAAGTCGTTCTTATCAAGGCAAGTTCTTATGAAATAGCTTGTATATGATTGGCTACTTTAATAGTTAATATCTGTTTACATCATCATACTTAAGATAGAAAATTATCTAATGTTATTAGTAAATTCTCATTGAGAACAACAGCGCTTGTAAATGGTTATTTATATCAACCAATGTTTGGCTCCTCATAATAGCAGGTGCCTTGAATCGAAAAAAACTACAGAAAACTTATGAAAATATATTATATAAAATGCTATCATTTCTAGAAAGTGGTTTACGTTCAATTACCGCAATTTAATTTCTTTGGAAGAAAACAAAAATAGTACAAAATACTGTGCTGGATAAAAAAAATGACTAATATATTCATCCCTCAAGCAGAGTGTTTTTGACATAAAAGTACTTTTACTTTGAGGCAGACGTGATGTTCTGTACCTTTTGAATCGTCAGTCAACATTATAAGTGTATGATGAAATGAGCTGGAAAACCTGCTCTCTGACTGTGGATTGACTAATGGCTAAACTAACAAGTTTTTGAGCAGTGTATAAGTAATAAATACAACTGTTAAAGTATATAATGCATCGTTTAAAAACAACGACCTGTCGGTATAATTGATTCTAATTACTTTATATTAGATAATTGATAACAAAGCGTTTTCACTTGCGTCATTTTACTTTCAACCACTTTAGTTCTGTGTGTCATGATGTATTAAGATTTAAATATTTTGCATGGGCTGAACTAGAATTTTGAGGGGGAGAAGCTAGAAGATGCCGCCTTTTAGCATATAACAATATTTAATGTCTATACTAAAAACCTAGTTCCAAGCAAGGGGGGGGGGGGGCATTGTAACCGTGTTACAACCCACTAAATCCGACACCTGCTTTGCAGATTAAAAATAAAACCTGAGCGTTAGTCAGCAAAATAAATGTCAAATCAAATGCGTACAGGTGATAATCAGAACAAGTATATGATTAAAGTCATTAGCAGAAAGTCAGTCTAAAGAGAAAAGTGATTCGTAGATTATGAAAGGACCTTGAGCGAACTAATAACAAATGTGGCGATACAAGCGAAAGACAATCGTCTGTTACAAACATGCATCGAAATTGTTTTTCGTCAATAAAAATACCTTAAGAGCATAAGGCTGCGCCTCGTGTTTTTAAATCCTGAGAAAACACACTTTATTAAATACTACTTAAAAAACGCATGATGGATGTTCTCATATTGCACCGAATTCTTTACGGAGTGAACCAAGTTTGATAGAGAAAAAATCCAAGTTAAAGTTTATACAAATGAATGCAGACGAACCTATATCAGATATAAAATCACCTTCATGGTCATGTCATGTTTCCTTCATGCATCATTAATGAGTTTAAGGCTTTTTCAAGAGAGCGTGGCAAACATTGGAACAAGAATGAATAACCTCTGGAGCCCAAGGTAATCATGTCTGCACCATTGAGCGAAGACCTTAGACGGCGATTTGACGCGATTGTTACTGATTTGATTAATGTGTCCGACAGTTTTTTAGGATAGGAAGGCTAGAGAAATGTTATTCCTGAACCAAACGTTTATGAGCAAATAAGAGAGATGTTTCTTGCTTATAGTATTAGCTTGTAGTCGAACTTGGCGTTCATGTTGCACAAAGATTACAGATCGACTAAAACTGAAGGGTAAGTAATTCAGCGAGTTGTTTCATGCTTATCATCATTTTGTTTCGTTATTCGATGATTTTCTTCGTTTAACTTTAGACTCAGACGGTGTTACTTCGCTTGTTACATCGATTCGACTCACACAAGGCAATGAATACGGACACCACTTCAGAACACTTCTCATTGCGCGAATAAACAAGGGCATGCGCAGAGCGTACAGAAACTGGTTGGCGGAGCAGTTGAACAGGGCCGATAAGAACTGGAAATCTCTCAACCAATGAATGGTCTCACAGTCACACGTGACACAAAAGTTAATGACGTAAGCCATTATGCATGATGGGACATTAAAGGAAATAAAGACGATAAGGATATATAAGAAAGCTCTAGTTGCCTTCTTCTCGTATTTTAAAATCTTTACTTGTGAACGACTGCGGATAGAGCTAGCTCCTTTGTCGATGTGTGAATGAAGACTTTGGTAGATTTTCACATACGAAAACGTGATGATTCCAAGCGTTGTCATGGTAGCAACGTTAGAGAATATCAAGACGAACTTGTAAAACCCGATCGCGAAATAAATCATGGAGATACTGAAGGACAGCAACCAGATGGCTATCGACACGTACACAGCTTTATGGATAGGAATCTTACGCCTGTATCTAGACGTCACTGTCAGATAACGGTCGATTGCTAGAGCAGCAATACTCAGTAAAGATGCCAGGCATGAAATGAAATAGGTCACGTGAACAATCCACATAAACCTCGTAACTGGGTCACCATCAGCTTCGCTTGCATGATACCATACAAAGGTCGGTTCAGTCACAAGGCCTGAAATGAGGTCCGACAAAGCCAGATTCAGAACGAAAAAGTTGAACGACGATCTGAGGTCTTTGTTGGGATTCTTGAGTACTGAAATACAGATCAGTAAGTTGCCGGGAATCGTTATGACGGAGAGGAGAGACGCGATGACTGCTGTCGCTAGGGACAAGTTTCTTGGTGCCCATATACCGTCACAGATACCATCTCTTCCGAATGGCATCGTAGTAGAATGAATGATCTAATGAAAGTGAAAAAAATGGAAATGAAAAAATTATCCTAAAAGAAAAAGGCTATGATGATGATGATGATGATGATGATGATGTAAATACTATATATTAGCATATCCCAACTTGTGTATTTCCTAAGAACGCGCTCGCTCATTGGTTAATTGGAGATTAGGAGGTGAATATTGTACGATATTTACCTCTGCATCAAAGTTTTGCTAAAACTAAAAATTTCTGTTCGTTTGTTTTTATTGAATTATTGTATATAAAAGTAAGTTACTCTGTACACAAGTTGGTATATGCTAAAACAATTATTCGCCTCAGGCTCAGTGAATATGGAGAATATTCACCTCGCCGCTTGAAGACTCGCGTCTCGGTAAATATTCCCCGATATTCACTTCGCTTCGACGAATAATTGCTAAGTATACTTAGTCCACATTGCCTAGGCTAAGCCCGCAATGATGTTGATATGCATTTATCAATAAGTGAGATTTTATCAATAAAGTTAACCACGATAATAATAATAACAATAATAATAATAATAATAATAATAATAGTAATAATAATAGTAATAATAATAATAATAATAATAGTAATAATAATAATAATAATAGTTATAATAATAGTAATAATAATAATAATATTTTTTTTAAAATAATGTATTAAATAAAAAATAAAGTTCTAATAATAATAATAATAGTAATAATAATAATAATAATAATAATAATAATAGTAATAATAATAATAGTAATAATAATAGTAATAATAATAATAATAATAGTAATAATAATAGTAATAATAATAATAATAATAGCAATAATAATAATAATAGTAATAATAATAATAATAATAGTAATAATAATAAAAATAAAAATAATAATAATAATAGTAATAATAATAGTAATAATAATAAAAATAATAATAATAATAGTAATAATAATAATAAGAAGAAGAAGAAGAAGAAGAAGAAGAAGAAGAAGAATAACTTTATTTGTATAGCGTGCATCTATAAATTCCTAACGCTTCACAAAGCAAAAATACTAAACCTAAGTCATCATATGATACAAAATAAAAATGTTTCTAAAATAACTGTTATGAATGTTGTGTTCTGATTTACGCAACTTTGTTTTGCCCCTTGGCGGTCTGCGGAAGACCAGCTTCCTCCCACTCAGACTACCGTCTATTGAAGGCTACTCGAGCTTACATTACACACTACTCCCCTACCCCTCTCCCCCTAAACACTAACCACCACACAGTTTTCTAATCCTATCCAAACATGATCTTCCTAAACAAGTACACGTCGGATAAAAATGTAGGAAGTTGAAGGTTACTTTAAAGCGCAGTCAATAAACATATCGCTTTTGAGAAAAATGTGACAATCATTATTGAAATCCTAGATATGTTTCCGCCCGCTTATTAAGTTCAAGTTTAGACTTGGACATCGGCTTAATTCAGACTTACGTTATTATTTGCTTTTATTTTATAAGAGGGTCACGAAAGGGAGTGCGGAGTGCGGTGGGGTGGGGGGGGGGGGGTGTTGGGTGCTTGTCACCCTCGATTTGTAGAAATGGAGTGATAAATAGAAAAAACTTACTAGAGCGCTCGCACTAAACCCGTGAAACAAATACTAATTTGTAGTACTAAATAGTAATAATCAAACAATAGAAAACAAAGGATTCTGCATGAATTGCTACTGATTAATACTAAAGATTATTCACAAGTTTAGTGCGTGCACTCTAGCATACTTCAATAACTTCTTGAGAAGCTTGTCGAAATTTGAACTTTAAAAGCCCCTTTACACTGGCGATTTTTGCGGCGATTTTTGCAAATATTAAATCTTTTATATCATCCTTCAAAAAGACATTCGTCTAGGAAAATCTTGGTACCTTTTTAAAAAATTTACAAGTAAATCCTTTGCCATTATTTATTATGGATAAAATCGCAAAAGAATTGCAGCAAAAATCGCCGCAAAAATCGCTAGTGTAAACGGGGCTTAACACTTTTAATGACGAAAGAAAAGTGGCGATATCTGTTATCAATGGAGGGCTGAATATTCAATCCCCTGCTGCTTCGACCAAAAATATAACTAGGATTTAGGAACAGTGAAAGTAATTATTCTGACTCTCGATTTTTGACTCTTGCTTTATTTGGAGCGACATTTCTCGTTATCTTGAAGAGAGAAATGTGATCTACTAAGACATTAATCATAGCAATTAGAATTACCTCAAATGTGATTGGCTGGCTGACAGACTGTTTTAGCATTTAATTGAACAGTTCGTAATTGGACAAATGCAGGAGCCAATCACATCACACCTTTACAGTAAAACACGCTAGCTTCTGCAATTACCGCCATCGGGTGGTTTGAGATTTTTTATTAACTTTTCTCTTTTTTTAATCGTTATTGCTTTTGGTCATTTTATTGGTCAATATTGTTAATTCATCGTACGATTATTCTCGACTTTCACATCCTCATAATACCGGCTTTGCGTCTTTGGGGGGTAACCAGAGGGTAAAAACCCACTTACTTTGCTGAAGGCTGATCAGACAATGTTGACAATACCTTGTTTGGTATCCAAAGATAAAATGAAGAAGTAAAAAACAGAAAAAGATAGAAGCTTGAAGACGTTTAAGGTACATTTTAAACATTTTTCAATACATTTTCTGTAAGACCGAAACTCTTCATGATCTGTATACGCAAAAATAACTTGGAATAAACTGATAATCAGTATTGTAGAGATAAAAGCAGGTATAGTATAAATTCAATTAAGAAACCTTTCAATTTGGGACAGTTTTTTTAATTGGTTAATCCCCAAAGACGCAAGGCATTATGGGGATGTGAAAGTCGAGAATTGACCGAATTGGAATCCACTCATTCATATTACCATTATTAATATTTGACTGTCAGAAGGTTGCCCTCAGTGATCCTACCACCCTGTTTCTCATATCATTAAATTGATAATAACCTATATTATTTTTCTTACACGAAAATGCCTCATATCAATCTACAGTATATGATATCTTCGAAGAGGATACCAAAAATTGGCGTAAGCCAAATTTTAATATTTTCCGTAAATTAATACAGAATAAAAAATATATATCTTCAATCTCGAGTTCTCAAAAAGTATTCTTAGTTTTAAAGTAGATGTAATGAGCCAGGATGTTTCATTTTGATCAAATAAAAGGCCCGGAAAAATCTTTCTTTTGGCTGCTAGTTCAAAATACTTAAAGATTTATAAGAGATATTTGAATATTCCTTACAATAATCCCATAGACAAAGTTTATCATTACTTATTTTGCAATTTCGGATTAAAAAAAACATAAATAAAGCATAAATAAAACATTGTGCATTCTCAAGACCGGTTCAACATCAAAAGCGAACAAAGATTTGATAACAATAGGTTTCATAACCATTCCCCTCTATTAACTATGCATATACCAATGTATAATTTAACGACATATGATTGAGCACCAAAAAAAGATATTTATTAATTATATATTAGGCCTGCACGTAAATACCGTCGATCGAGAAGAAATTACAATTGAATTTTGCATTCATTTTAACTTACCGTCATGAGAAACGAAACTTAACTAACTCGACTTCTGTGTGAACCTTCCTCGGTGAAGACCTTGCTGTGTCTAAAGGTGCAAACAATCCTTATAATCGATTCTCACTAATTCTGTAAGTCTATGCATGTATAAGCCTGTAAAAGTACTACTATGCCACCTGTTCCCTGTTCCCGGATACAACGGAGAGGGGGAGGGGGGAGGGGGGGGGAGGTAATTGCTGAGACTGAAATGTTCTATAATCATCGACATTGGTCATCGATTTCTACTTTAACATGCGAAAGTAAAAGGTCTAAACAAATAAAATCCTTCAAAAGACATTGTCCATAATAGTAAATTCTTTAGGAAAACTGCAGCTTATTACAGATACTTCAATATTATAATGTCAAAAACTATTTTATATCTTTCTAAATAACAAACGGAATAACATTCGCTGCGGTTTTTCTTTTGAAAGTACAAAAAGTAAAAAAGCTTTATCCATTTAATGCAAGCAGGCTTTGTTTTCTATTTACTAAGTTTGAAAGTTTTTGTAAATGCTAAGTAAATACCAGTATTCATAAAGCGAAATTAAAATTGGAAAAGATGGAATAGTTATTGGAACTTACCTTTAGTGTTTTCGAGGCTTTTTTACAGTCCTTTCGATGTGCAAAGATACCAGATATCAAGCTTTTTTGGATAATTATCTCTTTTGGAAATGAGTTTTGTTGAATTTAGGTTCAAGGGAAACTCAATGCAACGCAGAGGAACAAACAGTGCGAATGCTTAAGTCAACACAGGCTGATACCAGTCGATATCATTCTATCAAAAAACATAATTATCAAATTCGCCTAGAAAAAACATATAATATTTGCGAGTCGGCAATAACATGGATTTAAAATAGACGATTCGGTTTAATGTGATAATATATATGTAGATATACATCATAAAAACTCTTTCCTCATACAGATATCAAGAGAAAAAAAGACTGTTTAATAGAATAGACCTATCCCGAATTCGCTTGACTGGTCATGAAACAATCGTTTCAAGTTGAGGTTGTATTTGATGAATAAAAGAATCAAGTTTAGCCTCGACTATCGATCTATCAATGATGCTGTCTTCTGAGTGCCTGATACAGAAGTCTCTTCTTTTATTGTAGTTCCCTGTTAGTGATGGCTAACGCCGCATATAACAAACTCCCACGTCTTTGACTATTGAGAATCGGGTTTCAGGCCCTAACATCACATGCGTTATTTATTTATCGTTCACTATTATGGCAGCTTATTCCGTAAATATGCCTATTACTACTATAATAATGATTGTGCTTATGACGTGACCAACCAATGAAAAATACCTTAAGCCTAACTAGTCAAGAACAAACGTCCCTAAAACATCCCTAATGAAAACCTAAATAAAGAATTGATGATGATGATGATGGTGATGATGATGGTGATGATGATGGTGATGGTGATGATGATGATGATGATGATGATGATGATGATGATGATGATGGTGATGGTGATGGTGATGGTGATGATATACGATGATGATGATGGTGATGATGATGGTGATGATGATGGTGATGATGATGATGATGATGATGATGATGATGATGATGATGATGGTGGTGATGGTGATGGTGGTGGTGATGGTGATGGTGATGATGATGATGATGATGATGGTGATGGTGATGGTGATGGTGATGGTGGTGGTGATGGTGATGGTGATGGTGATGGTGGTGGTGGTGGTGATGGTGATGGTGATGATGTTAATGATGATGATGCTGATGCTGCTGCTGCTGCTGATGATGATGATGATTATTATTATTATTATTATTATTACTATTATTAACATTATTATTATTACTACATGAAAACGAGAAAAAGCGCCAATACTCAAGGAGAGTTATAGACATCGAGCATGGCTCATTTACACCATTGGTATTTACGACTACAGGCAGGATGGGTAACGAGTGCCACGCACATCATAGTCATTTGGCCGACAAGGTTTCACACAAGAAAGGAGAACAATACGCAAAAACAATCTCTTGGATTCGTGCTAGAACATCATTTGCTCTACTGCGCTCTGCCCTTGTATGCTTGAGAGGTTCAAGAACAAAAAGGCGAACACCTTATGATATACATAACTGTGATATTGACATTGACACTGTCCAAGGAGCCATTAAGTCATTTAATTAGATTCGCTTTTAAATATATATATTTTAAATTTTCTTCTTTCTTTTTTTTAACCTTTAATTGTTTTTTATATTTCGTAAATATGTTTTATCGATAAATAAGGAATTTATATATATATTTATTATTCTATATTCATTATCACTTTATCATTATTTATTATTATTTTAATATTATTATTATTAGTTATATTTCGAGTATTGTGCCTGATGCCAAAGTTTGAATGAGCAGCTATTGGTCATTGCTTTGTCACGCCTATCTCGTGTTTGGATCACTGATGCTTCGTCCGTCAGCGATAGATGCACTAACGAACGGAAAGCCCTCCTAAAACTCTTCATTATCCAAGCATAAAGAAACTGGTTGCCCGAACAGTTAACCAATACGCACAAGAGAATGAGGTCACGTGACCAGTGGATGAAAATAAAACTGCAGGTTGAGCAAAAGTTAACGACAAAGATGAACACAAATGCGGGCAGGTTGCATATCGTGTAGAAGATAAGAATAGCTGTAAAGATTCTAGTCACTCGTCGCTCTCTCTCGGCACTCTTTAGTTGTATTTGTGAAGTCGTTTCCTGAGCAGATCCCATGGGCTGAACAGTTAAGGCTCTGACTGCTGTGCTCATCATGTTACCATGGATACGTATGAATGCTATCACCATAGTAACGGATGTGACAATGATCATTAAGATTGCAAAGATGAAAGCGAATTTGAAATACCCAATTTGGAAGTAGTTACAAGGGAATGTAAAAGATTGTGATGGACATGTTCACGGCTCGTTTTATTGCACTTTTTCTGTGGTAGTTGGCGTGCACTGCAATCGGACGTTTCACGGCTAACATGGCGATACTTAGAAGGCTCTCTGAAGGAGAGAACCAACAAACAACTCTACTCACATACTACACAGGAAAGAACCAACAAACAACTCTACTCACATACTACACAGGAAAGAACCAACAAACAACTCTACTCACATACTACACAGGAGAGAACCAACAAACAACTCTACTCACATACTACACAGGAGACAACCAACAAACAACTCTACTCACATACTACACAGGAGACAACCAACAAACAACTCTACTCACATACTACACAGGAGAGAACCAACAAACAACTCTACTCACATACTACACAGGAAAGAACCAACAAACAACTCTACTCACATACTACACAGGAGAGAACCAACAAACAACTCTACTCACATACTACACAGGAGAGAACCAACAAACAACTCTACTCACATACTACACAGGAGAGAACCAACAAACAACTCTACTCACATACTACACAGGAAAGAACCAACAAACAACTCTACTCACATACTACACAGGAGAGAACCAACAAACAACTCTACTCACATACTACACAGGAGACAACCAACAAACAACTCTACTCACATACTACACAGGAGACAACCAACAAACAACTCTACTCACATACTACACAGGAGAGAACCAACAAACAACTCTACTCACATACTACACAGGAGTGAACGAACAAACAACTCTACTCACATACTACACAGGAGACAACCAACAAACAACTCTACTAGGTTGATAGGTTGGATAGTTATGTATGCGAAAGATAGAAAGACTATAATAACTAAAAACTCTTCTGAGAAGACAGGTTTATAGTTATTTTAATGATGCATCTTTATGGAGTGTAACATTTAAAACGGACTTTTTAATTTATTTATTAGATTTTAACTTACTAAAATGAAAGTTTGATAAGTAAAGATAAGTGCTATTCGCGTCACGCATTCGTCACTCACTTTATACTGAGCTTATGTAACGGAATGGTTGGGACTCCTATTGCTTACTATCAATCACGTGACTTTTTAGAGTTGACTGGGGACTGAGCAAACAAGCGAATTACTGGGGGCAACTAGCGGATGCTAAGTCAAAACATATCAAGATAAGTCCTCATCAAACTATTGTATTTGACTATTTTCACTACATCAAACCAGCAAACAAGAGATCAAAACAACCTCCAGGAATCTACAAGGCATCAAAAAAGAGCTGTTACCGGAAGTGACGTCTATTGATAGCAACCTATTGTTCTAGGTTTTTGTTCGACTTTATCCGTTGTTATATGACGTTGACCCTTCACAGAGTAAAAAAACGTTGCTCCGTTTGTTCATAGTATTCGGGAATATAGAAGTTTTTAACCCTAAAACGTTCTAAAATACTTATTATTTGTTAATTAATCCTGTATGATTAATACAAATTGTTTATTGAAAAGGAAATCGCCTTTTTTATACTTTCTTATTTATCATCTAGTAACTTAACTGTATCTGCGCGGGAATATTTATACTCATGGTTTTTGGTCATCCAATGAAAGTTTTCACTTTCAAAATGTTCATACATGAAAATAATAAGGAAATGAGTAATTTCAGCCATACTTGCTTTGGTTCATTGTGCACTGTATGTAAACGCAAAACAATAGCCAAACAATGTCCAAACACACACACAAAGCGCTTTCAAATGACTGAATACAAAGTACAGTATATGTGAATGAAATACGAGGAACAGTACAGCTTTTGATTAGTCTGAATCATCGCGTTTCTACCAGTGAATTGTCTCGATATACACTTCAAGAGTAATGCAGAAAAAAACTAAGTATCCTATAGTTTCATTTCTATCATTTTATTATTCTTTCAATCAACAAAACTACTTTAAAACTTGCGTCTCGATTGAACACCGCCCCAAACGCTTTGATAAACCTGTATCAGTTATAACAGAACATTTTCAAGCATTTTTTTTCTTCATTTTATCTTGATAGAAAATATGTTGGACAAATGTTTGAATGCTTATTGTAAGTGGAACATGGGGTTACCCACAACAAATTTATAAAATATAACATTGACACTAACCTTATATGGAAGTACACAAAAATCGGGATGTCAATGCACCAATGAGAAGATCCGAGATGGCAACATTCAACAATAAATAATTGAACGTCGTTCTTAGCTCCTTATTTGGGTCTCTTGATATCGTTATGCAAATGACTAGGTTGCCAGGTAGCGTGATGACGGTGAGGAGACTGGTGATCACTGAAGATGCGATTGATAAACAACAGGGAGCCCATACAGATGTCATCGCCAAACCACATGTTGTCTGAAAGAAATAATAACCTATATAATTATATTAGTGCTATTTGGTAGAGAATCTAGTACAAAAATGGTGAAATAAAACGAATGAAATGATAGAAATCTCATTTATTATTTGTTATTTATAAGAATGTTTTTTTTTTGAATAAGCGCTCTCTACTGCATTCAATACTAGAAGCCAAAAATAATTGATTATTATGAAATATTTTTGTTCGCAAGATTTCAAGTGTTTTTTCTTTCTCTATCTTTTTGTCGATGTAATATCTCACATATTCCCGTCTCAATTTCAAATTTATTATATTCTTTTTTCCTTCTTTCAATAAACATTAAAATATGATAAAGAATGCACATTTGTTAGTCACGAATTAAATTAAATGAAACTATGTTGTGAATAACCTTTCTCACAAATACTTCACTCTTGTTTCTCTTCGGAGCACAAAGTAATTTAAGATTGGTTTCTTTTTTCAAAATCAGCTTCTCCACTCTTTACGTGAGATTGACTGGGATGCAGCCAAACACGGCTAAAAATCTAAAGTTGTCTACCACAACAGATATAGGAGATACCATTGCCTGCAGTACCATGTACTATGTTAAGTAGACAGAAGGACATTAACGACATGATGTCAGTCTTAGTGAGGATGGCGGGTACTTAAAGATAGGAGACTGTTGGCTTGCGACTGAGACGGCTATGTAGGTCGCGGAATTGACTGTTAAGAGGGAGACTATTTCAAAATATATGATTTTCATGTCTATCCAGTTTCAAATTTCTCGCAACATCCACACATTCTTTAGTGCTGGTGGTCTGTTGCTAGTCTGTGTTGCCAACCAATATCACTACAGGTAAAATATTTGAGATTATCCTCCCTTTTCGGTCTACTATTATTATGATTCAAAAAAGATTTAAATCGCCGGTGTGTTTGAATTTCGTGTCTTTATAGATCTTGGCACTTTCTTCAGTAGAGAGTTTTTTTAGCCTGGTTTGAAGGATATGTACTTATTTCAATAAACGTTGTCATCGCCAAAGGCGATAGACGATAGGTCATTCCGACATTGGAATGGTTTCGTTGAATACAAAAAACATTGAATTAGACTCAGAACTAAGGTCCATCCAGGAACTTCACTCTTGTTTCTCTTCGGAGCACAAAGTATTCTAAGGTTGGTGTCTTTTCTCAATATCAGTTTCTCCACTCTTTCCGTAACATTCGGACTGAATATTTCTTATTCTTAATGTCTCAACCCATTTAAAACGCCCTTTGCATTTAAAACTAGTAGCTAAAAAGGATCAATTCTTATGAATTTTTTCCCCGCACGATTTCAAGTGTTTTTTCCTTCTCATCTCTTTTTGGATGTAATACCTAATACCTCCATTTCATATCTTTTCAATAAGATTATTTGATTCAATAATATATCGATAATACTGAGAAACGAACGACCAATAATTGGTTATTTTTTTAATATTTCAAAATTTGAAATGGTAAACAATTCTTTCTCTTCCAAGCCGTATCCCATTGTCAACCCAAGCCCTAAAGTACACAGGGGTACTTGGGATACTGAAAAGTCCTACATAAGACAAACAGTTGCCATTCTGAAAGAGGCACAGCGCAAGGAGGAGAAGTCACTAAAACCAAAGAACCGTTAAGAAGAACAAGTTATTGGTATGCAGGATATACTCAGTCTTTGTTATTGTTACTTTAACCTGAATTGTGCACGACTTTTCTTTACAATAATCTATTCTACTCTCTTTCAATTGTGTTTTAGAAATGGGACGTTTTTGGATGAAGTGTTCTATTTTGTTCGCCGTGGTCTTCATGTTAGAAACTGTGGTAAGTTCAGAATATGTGGGCATCCAGATACAAGATACAATTGAGAACATTATATTGGTCATTCATTAGTAAAAGAGCGGAACCCCAACTGCAAAACAGAAATATTCAAGGCTTCTAGGTAACAAAATGTTAGAATGGAAGGAAATTCATTTGCTTCCCTTCAAAACCACACTAGGAACTAGGTTACGAGAGTTTCAGTAAAAATTATTGAACAGAATTATCTTCACGAATCAGCTACTCTACAAAAATTGGCAAAGTAGACTCATCTTCCTGTGCTTTTTGTGGAAAAGAAGTAGAAACTTTGAAACATCTTTTCTTCTTTTGTGAAAAAGTCCAAACGTTTTGGAAGCTTGTCAGTAAAATGTTAAACAATAAAAACATATTTTCGAGGGAACAGTAGCGTTTAACGAAGTATTCTTAGGAATCCTTCTATGCCAAAAATATCAACATAGTTGCAAAATTGTCAATCATATGATTTTAGAAGCAAAATATCTGATTTATTATTATAAATAGAATGATAAACCTCTCTCATTAGAAGTCCTTAAAGCAAGACTAAAAAGGACCTATGATATTGAATTATTTATTGCGAGAGAAAATAATAGAGTGAAGTATCACCACGAAAAATGGAACCCTTTATTAACAATTTAAAATTATTTAATTGTATTAGCCGCCCCTTACTATTACTCCTACTAGCTACTATTGTTATTATTATCATTTCTTTTACCTCTTCTTTCTTTCTTATATTTTGCGTTAGCTTTATATATATATATAAAAAAATCTCATTAACAAGCTTCAAGCTGTCCAAAATGCTGCTGCTCGTCTCATCACCCTGTCGCGCAAACATGATCACATAACTCCTGTCCTCATTGATTTACACTGGCTTCCTGTGGCTAAAAGGATCAAGTTTAAAATAATTTTGCTTACCTTCAAAGCCCTGCATAATCTCTCTCCTGTCTACATTCAAGATCTCATCTCTACCTATAAACCTTCACGCAATCTTCGATCGTCTTCTCATCTGGCTCTAAACTTCAAGTCCTACAATCTTCAATCTTATGGTCTAGGTTCTTTTTCTGTTGCTGCCCCTAAACTTTGGAACATGCTCCCGTCATCAATAAGAAACACTACTAATTTGGCTTCATTCAAATCACAACTTAAGACTTATTTATTTAAATTAGCTTTCAAAACATAGTTTTTGCTTTAACATTTTTCATCATCATTTATTTTCAATGCGCTTAGAGCAGATTTGTATAAGCGCTTTACAAATTTTTATATATTATTATTATTTATTATTATATAAGAAATCTGTGAATCAATTTTCCGTAAAATAGTGCTCAATACATCGATAGAAGTAGAGCAGAACATTTGTTTGAGAAGAAAAAGTCAAGACAACATTTTCCCATTCATTTATATATATATATATATATACAGACCTTTTGCAAAAATTATGGCCGATACCGAAATATTAATATATCAATATATCGATATATATCGACGTGCACCATGGGAAGGAATTCACCTTCTTTATACGCTAAATACGTATAACGTATATGGTTTACAGTCAAACACGCCGCAGCTATTATTTCATGGTCCAATAGCAATCGACTATGACAATACTCAAGCTAAGACATTTATTTGTTTGTTTTTTGAATTTGATTTTTTTACTGTATTTTGACGATAAATCAACACTAATAGCAAACTTAGCCTACCTGTGATGAACATGACTCTGTGCGGGTCCATGGGTCGCAGGATATAATCGGGTAACGAGTACTTCCTTCCCATGGTGCACGTCGATATATATCGATATATTGATTTATTATATGACCGTGAATCTTAGAGCCTGGACACTAGCAAATCGAGCAATCTGATTGGATAGATCGCATCGCGGACTGGTCTAGATTCTCCGGTATTAACCGGTCCGATCGCATATTAATCTTACGGCGAACCCTTTTTTTCCCCAAATCGATACATTGGTCATATAATAAAACTCTTATCAACCGAGCTTTGTCGGTCTGTACGGGATAATCTTGAGCTCGGTCGGGTACAGACCTCGCTGCGCTCGGTCTGTACTTTCCGACCTCGGTCAAGATTATCTCGTACAGACCTCCCGCTCGGTTAATAAGATCTAAATATTAATATTTCGGTATCGGCCATAATTGCAAAAGGCTGTATATATGTATGTATATATATACAGCCTTTGGCAAAAACTATGGCCGCTTCTAATATATATACAAGTATATCAAATATATATCAGAAATTATGGAATATCATCTCTGATATTTTTTCCGAGTTGTCTATCACTAGGGCAATCTGAAATAATTATCAAGAAAGATATCCCAACGTGTCTGATATACTTTTGATATATTTGTTTATATATTGGAAACGGCCATAATTTTTGCAAATGGCTGTATATATATATATATATATATATATATATATATATATATATATATATATATATATATATATAGAACAAAGTATGTAATGTGGTCTATACTGGTAAAACAGTGCTCGATGCGTAGGGTTGCAGAGCAATAGATATATATAGTAAAGATTGGATTAAAGACGAGACATGTTCACTGTAACTCTTACTGACATCCACCTATGTATCGATACAATACCAGACCTCGGCTTCCAATTTGAAGTGGGTCAGGGCTTCCTACGGTCATGTCCCAGAATATGCTGTAGCAGGAGGAGAAGATTTCCAAGGAGAGGTAAGTTTATTCAGGAAAAAGGTTTCATACCATGAAAACTCTAGCAATTTTAGGGTCCACAGGGTCTCTTTTGTCGAGAAGCTAGAGGTCCAAAGTTCAATCCTCAGGAACTTTACGTCTGTTTCGACTTCTCTCTGTTGTGTGTAAATTACGTTTATTTCGAGCAAGTAGCTGAATAAGAGGTCCAAAATTCGAAGTGTCGGTGTTGACCGACTCCATAACGAATATTATCCAAGTGGATTAGTTTTGTTTTGCCAGGTTTGTTTTACACTGAGAACACTGAAGACTGCTAACGGGAGGAAGGGGGAGGGGGGGGGGGGAGGGGGATGTGACCTGACCTCGAGTATTTTGTGAGCATCCCATACGTGAGAGTCACTTCACTTTTCAATAGCTTCCTGTGAGCCATCAATATATAACAAAAGTACTGCATTCTATGTAATTTAATGTTTTCATAGAAATAACGCGCTCTATTGAAGCAATGATATGGTGTTAGTCTCATGTCTGGGCCCCAGTTTTCGGAATACGTCCACGTTGACTATTTATTACACGCACGCTTTTCCAGGTCCTGTACGTTGCCAGAATCGGACTACGCTCTGGTCTCACCCCTGGAAAAATGGCTCCATCCAGCAGATTGGCCCATGCATCCTGGGGAGGAAAAGAGTATCATATGAGAGGCTACGAGATCCTCACTAACCCTGGTTGGAGATCACATTTGGAATGGAAAAAGAACAGTGGCAAAACTCCCCCTGCTAATGCTGTTGTTGGAGGTACTGATAAGGGTAAGTGCACAAACCAGAGCAAATGCTCCATTCGCTGTCTTGTGTGAAATGTTTATCCGCTGAATGGTAAGTCCTTACATGGATGATTGAGCATGGTCCAAAGTGACAGAAACAAAAAATGGGATGACTCGTTAGCGTTATTCGTGCTATACAGTCAATTCAAAATACGTTGTCGTCCACCGGCTCAAGTCCACTCGACTGGACCGAAAGGAATATGGGTAAAAATCACTGAAGCGGTTAAATATTCGTTCTGAATTAATTGTTCCCGCTAGTAATAAGATAATAATGACGAGAAACAATCCATCAAATGCATGTCTTTGGGAAGGGAAAGAAATACAAAGTAGTAATTATTCAGTTCACAATTTCGAAAATATGAAGGCATTAATTACAAAAAACGTCTCCTTCAACACTTCCCGCTCGCCTACGAATGTTCGTACTGTATACCAGGTATAACTAGTCGGATAAAATTATGGAGTCAACTCGGCTTCAATGATTGCTACCCAGAGTTCCTTTCGGTCCAGTCGCGTAGACTTGAGTTGGCCGACGACAACTTTTTTTGAATTGACTGTATATCTGTATGTGTTTTCCAGGCAGGACCGTCTACGTGGCCAGGTTTCTGTACTCAGATGGTCACATGATCCCAGGTAAAGCGTCTTACATCCAAGGATTGGCACACGTTGGTTATGGAGGCAAGGAATATTATAAAAGGGAATGGTGGGTGCTGGTTGAACACACCAGGTCAGGGCGAAAGAGGGAGATGTCCTCTCGCTTTGAATATCCTGAATTGCCAGACGTTAAACCCTTGAAGAGAGCTCCCATTCTTGATGACCAGTGAAGTGACATGCCCATGGAAAACTACCGAGGATTAATCAGCAATTATAAAATTAAAAGGAAAATGAGAAGTACGTTGGTAAGGGTTAAATGAGGGATAAAAATGAACAACGATCAATTAAGTAAAGATAATGGCACGAAATAAAAATGCATCAGAAACCTTTGGTGTCATGCTGCTCTTGTTGGTATTCTAACTACTGTTCTTCCGCTTTCTCTAGTTTATTTTAAGAGATAATTCTTTTCGTAATTAAGAGCAGTGAGCGCCAAAACCTATTTCCTTGAAAAAAGGCTGTCGTACAAGGTAAAAATCTTGTTATCCAGAAACTTGCTTGGAACTAGTGTAGATGACAGATGAAAGTAGAATCAAAGTGTTAACCCAAAGCAAAACTTTTATTCGAAAATGAGGTTTAGGCCTTCATACTTTCTATAAAAAAGCCTGACAAAACGACATTCTAACACAAATGCAACAAAACATCTTTGTACAATTGAAAATACCTTTTCAAACAGGCATTTTATCATAGTACATCAGTTCGTAACTGTTTAAAAAAGGTTTTGAGTGTTGACCCAAAAGCGAAAATTGGGATCAAAACTCATGCGAAAGTCTAGCTTCTTGCGCTTTTTGCCAATATTTCTCATTATTGAATGCACTTTATTTCACATAAATTCTATGCAAAAATTCTATAATAATACATAAAATAAATATTTTATTGGAATGTGAACTCAGAAGCTTGTTTTAAGCACACACAGATAGAAAAGCATTATTCACCGATGTTTTCGTGGCCTTGATAAATCTAGTTTTGTAGAAAACTGAAGTGATTGGTGAAATAAAAAAGGTGTTAAGGACTTAAACAGTGTCTACAACCATATTTAGATAGCCAAGATACTGATCCTGATCACAGTAGTTCACAACTGCGTGTGTCTATAAAGCATATTTAGATAAGCCAAGATACTGATCCTGATCACAGTAGTTCACAACTGCGTGTGTCTATAACCATATTTAGATAGCCAAGATACTGATCCTGATCACAGTAGTTCACAACTGCGTGTGTCTATAACCATATTTAGATAGCCAAGATACTGATCCTGATCACAGTAGTTCACAACTGCGTGTGTCTACAACCATATTTAGATAGCCAAGATACTGATCCTGATCACAGTAGTTCACAACTGCGTGTGTCTATAACCATATTTAGATAGCCAAGATACTGATCCTGATCACAGTAGTTCACAACTGCGTGTGTCTATAACCATATTTAGATAACCAAGATACTGATCCTGATCACAGTAGTTTACAACTGCGTGTGTCTATAACCATATTTAGATAGCCACGATAATGATCCTGATCACAGTAGTTTACAACTGCGTGTGTCTATAACCATATTTAGATAGCCAAGATACTGATCCTGATCACAGTAGTTTACAACTGCGTGTGTCTACAACCATATTTAGATAGCCAAGATACTGATCCTGATCACAGTAGTTCACAACTGCTTGGTCTAAAAACATATTTAGATCCGTAGCCAAGATACTGATCCTGATCACAGTAGTTCACAACTGCGCGTTTCGAAAACAAAAGTGTTAAAAACAAAAATTAAAGGGTTTATAAATGAAAGAAAACTGAAGAAGCAGAGCTGACACTTTGTAAGCAGGTTGGCCGAGCAGGAGTCGGCACGAAAACACCCCATGTTGGGGTCTTCGAATGTGTTGCCATGGAAATGGTTATGGTTCGTTTCTGTCGCTATATTCACAAAATTCTACCAACAATACACTCGAAATCGTTTAAAAGGCTGGTTCTCTGGCGTATTTAAGGCGATCGAACTCAAAATTGCTGTAAAACAGTTAACTAAATGACTACAATTTTCGTGTAGGATAAGGTGAAAAAGTTGACACTTGGCAAGTGGCCATGTCAGCCTGTTTTCGTAAACAGTTCAAACAGACCGACCTAACACAGTTCTTAGTCGAGTGAGCGTTGGGTGCCGACACCAAGACTACTTAATGTTCACTTTAGGACCTTTCGGAAAAACAGTCTTCTTCAAAGCTGTTATATATCAATGTTAATGCAAATCTCTTACACGCTGAAGACCTTTGTAGAGACAGCTCTGAAGGGTCAGGGGACGACAACATTGAAGGAAACTATAGACACCTTGCAGGTGACGTCAAAGCAGCTCAATCTGGGAGACAAAAGAAGAGAATTCACTAATCTCCTGAGAATTGGAACCTATTGTTTTGTCCCCAGATTGATCTGCATTCCAAAGTGCTGCAAGGAGTCTATTATAGATCAGTAATAGCGCAGCAGCACTGATTCTAAAAATAGCTTAAAGATTCGGACAAACATTGCATTCTGTTTAACCGCTACGAGGATTATACCAACCAATTTTATTATTTTTACTTAAAGTTACAATAATAACCCATGTAAGCTAAGATTAACTGCAATGGGCTGTGAAAACTATCTGCTGAAAGTAAACTTGTAAGTTTGTTTGTCAGGATTTCGCCTTTGTCTTCGTTTTTATGACGTTACGACTGCGCTGCGCTATTCGCACAACAGGTCGAAAACTTGACTGCTAACATTCATATCAAAGCAACAAGAATGAAAAGTTCAATTATCCCTTACCTCTGCTAGGTTAGAAATTGTTTTCCTGGAGCTTCGAGATTGGTTCAGTATATTTTAGCATCATTCTCCAACACTTGGTTTGTCTCTTGTCATATAGGGTGAATATTGAAAGCAAATGCTTCATCTAAAACACTGTGAAACAGAAAATTGATTTTCAAGGTGTTAAGATGGTTTTAGGCCACATATCACATGCACGAAACTTCGTGCAAACCTAAAGTTCGCAGAGCCTGCGTTTCTGCTGGCCTGCGGCGAAGAACGAGGGCTCTGGCATAATCCATATCTTAGTGCATGCGCAATTTTCGGAGAGTGAGATATAAACGGTCAAAATAAGTTAAAATTAAATCGAAGTCAAAATCCTATTACGAATCAAAAATCGGAGAAAAAAACATTTTCTTAATTTTTGGCAAGTCCTTCACGTGTGCGATGTTATATCGGAAGTCCAAGAAATCCTGGTCTCAAAAAATGGATTATGCCAGAGCCCTCGTTCTTCGCCGCAGCCCAGAAGAATCGCAGGCTCTGGGTTAGAGATTACACTGATAATAGGCCGTTTTTTCAAGGTTGCGTGCGCATCCAACTTGCCTGTCCACAAAATTGAAAAACGCGAATTCAGTAAATTTGAGAAGTCAGTTTTATACACCTAGCTACTTGCAAGAACGTTTGTCATACGAAATAAGAACATTAGAAATTTAGTGAGAAAGAAATACATTAAAAGACAAAAGAAAAAGTTCAGCTTCATTGATCTTCTTTTGTTTTTAAATAGAATCCCTATCCCACTAAATCACTAATGTTCTATTTTCGTATGACAACGTTCTTGCAAGTAGGTGTATTTAAAGGAGAGAATTCTTATCGAAACATTTCGTAGAAATGTATGATAACTCCTCATTATAAAGCTCCTGTTCTGGTATCGTGGCCCGTCAAGTTCCTAAATTTGGATGCTCGCGCAACCTTGAGAAAACAGGTCTATTCTTTAGTATAGGCCGCGCGTAAGATGACGTCAATTAACTACCACTACCAGGATGCTTCGCGAATTTTCTTTCTTATTCAAATTCGTATTTTCTCATGACAATAGTAAGACAATTGGTGCTAATTAAATGAACAAAACAAAGTGTGCAAGGGAGTCTCGTAATGTTAGTAAATGACGCTAGTGACCTGTGCTATTGGCGGGCTATCATGTGACCAGGCCCTACCGCCTTCATTCACGTGATCTCGATATCAATATTGTAGTGAAGTGTGGACTGCTTCTTGTCCCGACATTTGGTATATATGGTATCTTCTACTGGTGAAAGATATCAAGTTTTCGACACTAGAGAAAACCTGGTATTTCATCGATATCTATATAATAAAAGTCTGTTCTAAGCGCTTATTAACATATGCAAATGGCTAAATAAATAAGATAGACAATATGATTATAAAGAAAAAGCTAATTGAAATAAATGAGTCTTGAGTTTAGAATTTAATACAGATAAACTGGAAATATCTCTAATTGAAGAAGGTAAGGTGTTCCAGAGTAAAGGAGCAGCAACTGAGAAAGAACGTGAAGCACACGACTTGAGAATATAAGATTTTGAAGACAGCAACAAGTGAGAAGACGAGCGAAAATTCCTTGCAGAGTTGTGAAAGGTGATCAATTTTTGGATGAAAACAGGCAAAAGACCATGAAGCGCTTTAAGTACTGTTTAATAAACGAGCAGGAGTGTTTTATCAGGTATAAAACACGAGGCGTAGCCGAGTGCTTTTATACCAGATAAAACACGATCTGCGAGTTTATTGAACTGCTTAAAAACTCATGATGTAAGTTCTCATAGTGTATCGAAATCTTTACGAAATGAACCAAGTTTGATTGAGAAAATCCAAGTTAAAGTTTATGCAAATGAAGACGAATCTTTATCAGATATAAAACCTCCTTCACGGTCATGATTTCTATTGTGTTTCCTTCATGAATTATTAATGAATTTTTTAAATGTTAGTAGAATTATTTTAAACTTAATTACCTTAACTTAATTTTAACTTAATAGACCCCTAGCTTTACCTTAGACGAAATGATTTTTCTGTTTGAGATCACGTGTTATTCCCTTAAGTTTCTTTTCTTTGTTTACGGTTGCTCATAAGACAATCAAATAGTTAAAAAATTGTGCACAATTTTGAGCATTCTCTAAACATTCACACGTGTACAAACTACTTCTGAAACGATGCAAAACCGATTCTTAAAAAATAGATGTGTATCTTTTAATATTGTTCTCATGTCAATACATCATTTGGCTTATATATTCTACTAGATTATATATTATATATTGCTCTTTGAACAGTTTTAATTACTCTTTTAGTTATACTTAATTAAAAATCATACAAACTGCAAGTATAATCGACACGAGTGAAAAACGTCTGCGCATGCTCTGAATCCGTATGCAAATTACTCAAAGCATATGTAAATTTGACTTTCAAACATGCCTGATAAATTGGACTTCACAAAATGCCAAAACTTAGTGTCCATGCTTGAAACTTAAGGCTAATTCTTTCATAATGTTATTTAATACAGTATCGTGTTCTGACAAAAGTATACTCGCGAATTTTTTTGGTACACTTGGAGAAAACAAACATTTATTTTCTCACTCAAACTCTTCAAAATTATTATAAAGGTGTCGTGGTAGTTAATCTTTTCACCGTAGTAAGAATAAGAGTAACTGAAGTTTCGGACGTTAGTCCTTCGTCGGAGTCAATGGAAATTCTTCAAAATCATTATAGAAAACGTGCTGAAATGCACGCATGCGCAATCGTTTTTCTCTAGCGTCAGTACAATCATGAATGATAATGAACTCTTGTTGTTAAAAATATCCATGTTTTTGTTTCATTTGTTATAATTCTACATTTTCAATATTATCAAACATATATTAAAGATTGTCAGCGTGATATTACTGCACATCTGCATCGAGGGATTCTCGCGGGTTTCAAAAGCAAAACACTCAAAGGTACAGAAAACCGTCGGTCTTGGAAAAAATTAAGACCAAGAAAACAGCAATAACTGTTATTTATGTAGTCAAAGAAGGATCGCAAAAAACTCTTCAAGAATTCGGTTGTTTCTGACGAAAAATCATATATTTTTACTTTGTAGAAAAAGCAGTTTCGATGGCCTGGGATCGGGGAATAATAAAAGAACTTTTTCAACATTTCCATGAGTTGGTTTTGAAAGTTGAAAAGCAACCACACATTACACAAAATATCAGCCATTTATTTAGCAATCACTTAAAATAAACTTTTGTCGTTGGAAGACCTCGTATTTACATAAACTGTCTTTCACTCACTAAAAATCATATTCAAAAACGTTCACACAAAGAGCAAACTGATAAAGAAAATTATTATTTACATTCATAAAATCTGTCTCTTGCACTTGTGAAGTTAAACTAAATGAAGGTTTGTATTTTACGAAAGTTTTTGCCTGGTTCTTGCTTTGATGCACGACTGCCGTGAAACATTCATGAAAAGCAGTCCTTTTTCCGACCAAAAAATACTTTTACATACCTTAAGGAAATCTTTTCTTCTACACAGGAAGTAATTATTGATTATTGTTCTTCGAATTAAATAAGTTTTCTGGTTCTTTAAAGGCTTAAATATCGCTTTTCCTTCAATTTTTCTCCCGCTCGTAAAACCACGAAGAGATGACAATGAGCTGCTGCAAACGCACCCAGAACAGAGCTAGTCACGCTGTTTCTTAACGCCGCGTCACGCTTTTAGCACTTGCTCTTGCGCGTTATATCATCACTAATGATAAAGAATGGCGCACAGTCTCATCTCGTTCATTGTCAGCTGTAGACTCGTACTGGCACTTTTCCCATTTTTCAGATTGCCGTAAAACGATGTCATAAAGTCGAGTGATGCATCGTCATCGATGGCCCACAGCGACGCTACCACTGCACGAGCACCTGACGCTAGAAAGGCTCGACCCCTTCCAGTAGTTTCTCTAGGACAGCCAGCTTTGTGGCTGCTTCGCCTATTAGTGGCTTAACGCGCCAAGTTTATAAACTACTGACGATTGCTTCTGCTTTTGCATCCAGCAAACCTTGAATATCCTGTTCTTCTCCGTCCATCATTACCTTCCCAATCAAAGGATCACCAATAATCTAAGGCTTAGCATCCCTGGTTTGGTCTGTTGGGAAGTCTTCAAAGTGCTTTAAAGTCAATAACGAAGGAGCAAGTCTAATGCGCTTTGTTTCTGATAAATACTTTCCCGTGCGACGATCTTGTAAAGCGGGAAAAGGCACTTTGTATAAGGGACCATTGGGAATAATAACAACCTCGTCTTGCTTCGACGATAGTATTTCGTCACATTCTAAGATATCAAATAGATCTTCTAGAGTAGATCCCTTGGTTTCAGCACTATTATCATTAGATTCTCCTCTGCTAGAATCGAGGTTAAGCAGTAATGCTGTTGGTTGATAAAGTCCCTCGTACTCTTATTTTCTTCTTCTTCGAAAGGAAATCAAAAGCTCAGCAGTTTTTAAGTATGTCATCAAGCAGCGTATTCACTATTCATTATATCTAAAACTCTCACTTAGACTAGCTGATTTGAAATGGGGTAAATAAAGTGTGCAATAACAATTTCACGGTAGAGCAACAGGCTGTAGTGTAAAACAGTTATCTGTAGATGTCGGTATAGGTATCTACTTGTAAGAAGAGCATCGATTGTTCGGAAAAGATGTTGTTGTTTTGTTCTACAATAAAAAGGACAATATCCAAACAGGTGCCTCGAGAACTAAAATACAATCCAGCCAGCTAAAAACTGACATAACTGAAAACACGTGGTAGTAAGAATAGCCATGACGTCACCTCTGTAAGGACCCCGATGGAGTGTGGAATTCCTCAATGGAACCTCACTGTAGAATAAGTCACCGTTATTACGGCCCTGGAGTAGGCATCGGGTGTAGAGCTCTCATTTCATATCTACTAACTCGATGGCATAGTGTCTTCTGCTTATTAATATGCAGAAGACACAAAAATCGTATATGGCCTTTGCATGCTAATAGCTCATTTTCTCTGTGTATTAGTTTTTCTAGATAAATATCGCTTGAAAATTCAAGAAGCGTTTGTGAAGGTAGCGAGTGTTCTATCTTCGATGACTCATATGACTAAGTTGTCTACCACAACAGTGAGTTTTTTTAAATCAATTCGGTTAATTTTAAACAAAAGGACATTAACGACATGATGTCAGTCTTAGTGAGGTTGGCGTGTTCTTAAAGATAGGAGACTTGTGTTGGCTTGCGACTGAGACGGCTATGTAGGTAGGACTGTTAAGAGGGAGACTACGTCAAAATATATGATTCTCGTCTCTATTATCCAGTTTCAATTTCCTCACAACATCCACACATTCTTTAGTGCTGGTGGTGGTCTGTGTTGGTGGTCTTTGTTGCCAACCAATATATCCCTACAGGAGAAAATATTTGGACTAACCTCACTTTTCGGTCTACTATTATTATGTTTCAAAAGAAAATTAAATTGCCGAAAATTAAATTCTAGATCTTGGCACTTTCTTCAGTATAGGTTTTTTTTTTGCCTGGTTTGAAGGATATGTACCTTTTTCAATAAACGTTGACATCGCCAAAGGCGATAGACGATAGGTCATTCTGACATCGGAATGATTTTATTCGTTGAATACAAAGAACATTGAATCAGACTCGACGCTATGGTCCATGTTCTTGATGAAAATAAGAAGCAGAAACACAAGTCGATGCAGCTATTCTTTCATCCTGAAATGATCTATCTTTTTCTAAATATAGGTCTAGTTAATCAGCACTTAGCCGGCAACAGAGCAGGAAAACGAAAAGACTACTTTCGCAATTTTTTTCTTTATCTCTTATTCATGCTAAAAAACGTTTAGTATTTCATTCGTGTCTCATGTGTCAGGGCAGAAAAACGGGTTCTACTTTCGACGTTTATGCGTTGATATGCTTTATATTTCATAAACAGGCGCTTTTGGGCTGATTAACAAAATACCAAAATTTGGGGAAGTTTAAGGAATGAGTATTTGAGATATAACGCCCTGAACGTTGGCAGAGATGATATTTTGATCAGCAATAACACTAACATTTTCGCTAATACCACGAAGTAGAATTGCCCGAGGTTAGCAGAATTTTGTGAAAAGCTAGTTTAAGCACAAGAGACACGAATGAAACACTTAACCTTTTTTAGCAAGAATGAGAGATAAAGAAAACAATTGCGAAAGTAGCAGCCTTGTCCAAGAGAGCACGGCAGTTTTTGTTTTTTTGACGACATTATGAAGACATTTTGATCAAACGTCCGCCATCTTGTCCCCCCCCCACCATTTTGCTTTTTGCTTTGTCTTTCCGCTGACCTGTTTTACGCAGGCGCTGGCAAGGGGCGAGTCGATGAGGTTACGAGCGAGCCCCCATTTCTTTATAATATCGTCAAAAAATAACATTCTGCCGTGCTCTCTTGCCTTTTCGTTTTTCTACTCTATCGTCCCTTGTGCTTTAAACTTTTCACAAAATTCTGCTAACCTCGAGCAATTCTACTTCGAGGTCTTAGCGAAAATGATATCAAACTATCATCTCATTCTGTTTATGAAATATGAAGCTTATTAACGGATAAACGTTGAAAGTGGAACCCGTCTGCACCGTCACAAGAGACACGAATATACACTACACAATATAACGAGAAGCAAAGTAGCGATCCAAAAATGTTTGCTTTAATTTAACAGCAATAACGCTTGTCGGATAGTCTCTCTATCTTTTTGTCGATGTAATATCTAACATATTCCCATCTCAATTTGATATTTATTTTTATTATTTTTCTCTCTTTTAATAAACATTAATGTATGATGAAAAATGCACATTTGATTGAAAAGGAAAATATGGTGTCAATAACATTTCTCACAAATACTTCACTTTCGTTTCTCTTCGAAATAATACACAATGTATTTTAAGGTTGGTTTATTTTCTCAAAATCAGTTTCTCCACTCTTTTGAAGAAAATTCTTTTATCTAATAATCAATCGATAATAATGCGTTTACCAAAAAACGAACGAGGAATAATGTTTTTTTTTTTTAAATATTACAAACCATTTTTAAAAACACCCTTGGCATTCAAAACCAGTAGCCAGACAGAATTGGTTATGAATTTTTTTGTTCGCACGATTTCAGATGTTCTTTCTTTCTCTTTGTGGATATAATACCTCATACCTCCATTTCAAACCTTTTCAAGAAGATTCCGGCTTTCATTCAATAATATATATCTCGATAATAATGTATTTACCGAGAAACGAACGAGCAATGGAGTGCAAACGATAATCCGTGAAACACTAATTACTAAATAGTACAAAACAGTGCTAATTAAACAATAGAAAACAATGGAATTGCATGAAATTGTGCTATTTAGTATTACTAGTTAAAGCTAAAGTTTCACGGTTATATTGTTTGAACTCTAATAGGTTATTTTTTTAATATTTCAAAATCAGTTTCTCCACTCTTTCTGTGAGATTCGGACTGAATATTTTTTATTTTTTGATAATTCAACCCATTTTGTGGAAGGACACACTGAACTACTGCTACCTTCAAGAATAACAGCAGTAACCATAGACTTAACAAACGCGCGAGCTGTCTTTGTTTCGGCCATTTTCCCAAGAAAAATGAGCCCGTAGTAATAGCGTACAGTGTGTGCGAGTGATAAAGTAGTTCACCGGTTGAACATGGTAAAAGCAAAAAGTCGCTGAAAAAAGTCGCTAAAAAAGTCCACATAAAATAGAAAGTAAAAGGCACTTCAAAGTCACCGTAAAGATCTGATACCTCCATTTCTAACCTTTTCAAGAAGATTCTTTGATCTAATGATAAATCGATAATAACGTGTTTACCAAAAAACGAACGACCAATAATGGGTTATTTTTTTAATATTTCAAAAGTTGAAATGGCATTCCAAACTAACAGCCAGACAAAATTGGCTATGAATACCTAATACCTCCATTTCAAACCTTGTCAAGAAGATTCTTTGATCTAATAATAGATCGAAAATAACGTGTTTACCAAAAAACGAACGACCAATAATGGGTTATTTTTTAATATTTCAAAAGTTAAAATGGTAAACAATTCTTTCTCTTCCAAGCCGTATCCCATTGTCAACCCAAGCCCTAAAGTACACACGTGTACTTGGGATGCTCGAAAAGTCCTACATAAGACACACAGTTGCCATTCTGAACAAGGCACAGCGCAAGGAGGAGAAATCACTAAAACCGAAGAACAGTTGAACAAAGTTATTGGTAAGCAGAAAAGATAGAGATTACTTCATAGAAAGTTCGACGTACGGAATTATATTCACGAGCTGTTTGTGTAAAGCACGAACGAGCGAGGTACGAGCTTCAAATACCCTTACAGCAAAGGCTTCTTCTTCTTTGTTTACTAAAAGGTTTTTACTTTTATTTTTCCTCGACAAATTCGCAAAAACTGGACAGAAAACAGCCCGTCAACTTTCAAAAACAACAACCTTTTCCCCTCTGACAGGAAGCCAGTAAAGTGTTATTTCTCGTTCTTTGACTGACTGAGGAATTTCTCGACCATTCTGATTGGTTATATATTTCACATGTGAAACGCTGATTGGACGTATTACTGTTTTTAACATGAAAGTATATAGAGGATATTACATGGGCGCGCGGAAATACGAAATTTATCTTATTTATACACCAATAGTTTAAATACACATGGTAACGATATTTTCACATGTGAAAATATCAGTTTTTCGAAAAGGAGAAATATAGGTATTTTATGGATAATTATATGATAAAGATTTATATTCATAGGCTTTAGGATTTGGAATTCTCGTTATACATATAATAAACTCAGTTATTGTTACTTTAGCCTGAATTGTGCAACTTAACTATACAAGGAAAAAATAATAATCTATTCTACTCTCTTTCAATTGTGTTTTAGAAATGGGAAGTTTTCGGATGAAATATTCTATTTTGCTCGCCGTGGTCTTCATGTTAGAAACTGAAGTAAATTTTTATAGCGTTGTTTTTTTAAATGTTAATTTAGTTTTTAGGTTCTTTTTCTGTTTGCCGGTGTTTGCTGTTTTACTTTTTTCTCCACTGAGATACTCTTTTATTTCCTCTCATTTTCGTTAGCTCTCTTATCCTCTCTCTTCATTATTTCCACTGATTCTCCTTTTCATTTTCAGTAATATCTGAAAAACCGAACATATCTTGTCTAATGTTTAAATCTTACTGACATCCACTTATTTATCGATACAATGCCAGACCGCGGCTTCTAATTTGAAGTGGGTCAAGGCTTCCAACGGTCAATTCCCAGAATATGCTGTAGCAGGAGGGGAAAACTATCCAGGAGAGGTAAGTCAATTCAGGAGAAATGTTTGGGTTGGGCTTCACAAATTTGCAACGTCCCCTGTGATTGGTTAGGTTTAGTTGCGGGGTTGTGGAAAGGTCATTGTTTTCAATTGTTCTATACATGTGTGCCCTCCAATAGCAGCTCCAATAGCATCACATCTTGCAAATTTTCAAAGGACGTGACGACCCAAAACTCTAGCCATTTTAGGGTTCAATGCGACTCTTTCGTCGAGGAGCTAGAGGTCCAAAGTTCAGTCCTCAGGAACTTTACCTCTGTTTAGACTTCTCTCTGTTTTCTCTGAGAGTCACTTCACTTTTCAATAGCTTCCTGTAAGCCATCAATATATAACAAAAGTACTGCATTCTATGTAATTTAACGTTTTCATGGAAATAAGATGCTCTATTGAAACGATGTTAAGGTGTTAGTCCTATGTTTGAGCCCCAGTTTACGGAATACGTGCACGTTATTTATTACACACACTTTTCCAGGTCCTGTACGTTGCCAGAGTCGGAATAAGCACTGGTCTCACCCCTGGAAAAATGAATCCATCCAGCAGATTGGCCCATACATCGTGGGGAGGAAAAGAGCATTATAAAAGCGACTACGAGATCCTCACTAACCCTGGATGGAGATCACATTTGGAATGGAAAAAGAGCAGTGGCAAAACTCCCCCTGCTAATGCTGTTGTTGGAGGTTCTGATAAGGGTAAGTGCACAAACCAGAGCAAATGCTCCATTCGCTGTCTTGTGTGAAATGTTTATCCGCTGAATGGTAAATCCTTACATGGATGATTGAGCATGGTCCAAAGTGACAGAAACAAAAAATGGGATGATGCTACAGTTATATGGACTTGTTAGCAGACTGATATAATTCTGTATGTATTCATGCTGTATATCTGTATGTATTTTCCAGGCAGGCCCCTCTACGTGTCCAGGTTTCTGTACCCAGATGGTCACATGATCCCAGGCAAAGCGGCTTACTTTTTTGCATATGCATACATTGGTTATGGAGGCAAGGAATATTTTGAAAAGGAATGGTGGGTGCTGGTGGAACACACCAGCTCAGGGCGAAAGAGGGAGATGTCCTCTCGCTTTGAATATCCTGAATTACCAGACGTTGAACCCTTGAAGAGAGCTCCCATTCTTGATGATCAGTGAAGTGACATGACCAAGGAAACTACCGAGGATAAATCGGCAATTGTAAAATTAAAAAGAAAATGAAAAGTAAGTTTGTAAGGGTTAAATGAGGGATAAAAATGTACAACGATCAATTAAGTAAAGATAATGGTACGAAATAAAAATGCATCAGAAACCTTAGTTTGGTGTCATGCTGCTCTTGTTGATATTCTAACTACTGTTCTTCCACTTTCTCTAGTTTATTTTAAGAGAGAATTCTTTTCGTATTCAAGCAGTGAGCGCCAAAAACTATTTCCTTGAAAAAAGGCTGTTGTACGAGGCTAAAATATCGTTATTCAGAAGCTTGTTTGGATGTTGAGATGATCGATGAAAACGAAATCAAAGTGTTAGCCCAAAGCAAAAAATTTATGCCAAAATAAGCTTTAGTCCTTCATTTGCTTACTTCCCATACATTTTCTATAAAAAGGCCTGACAAAGCAACATTGTACACCCATGCTACAAAACATCTTTTGACAATTGAAAATACCACTTCAAACAGGCATTTTATCATAGTGCATCAGTTTGTAACTGTTTTAAAAAGGTTTTCAGTGTTAACCCAAAACGAAAATTGGGATCAAAACTCATGCGAAAGTCTAGCTTTTTGCGCTTTTTGCCATTATTGCTCATAATATGAATACACTTTTTTTCAACGAGGAATCCCATTAATACAACTGATGCTCTTCCAGAGAGCAGTGAATAATATTCTAACATAAATTCTATGCACAAATTCTACAATACATACATACAATACATATTTTACTGGAATTGGAACTTAGAAGGTGGTTTTAAGAACAAACACATGTGTCTAAAACCACATTTAGATAGCCAAGATACTGATCCTGATCACAGTAGTTCACAACTGCGTGTGTCTATAACCATATTTAGATAGCCAAGATACTGATCCTGATCACAGTAGTTCACAACTGCGTGTGTCTATAACCATATTTAGATAGCCAAGATACTGATCCTGATCACAGTAGTTTACAACTGCGTGTGTCTATAACCATATTTAGATAGCCAAGATACTGATCCTGATCACAGTAGTTCACAACTGCGTGTGTCTATAACCATATTTAGATAGCCAAGATACTGATCCTGATCACAGTAGTTCACAACTGCGTGTGTCTATAACCATATTTAGATAGCCAAGATACTGATCCTGATCACAGTAGTTTACAACTGCGTGTGTCTACAACCACATTTAGATAGCCAAGATACTGATCACAGTAGTTCACAACTGCGTGTGTCTATAACCACATTTAGATAACCAAGATACTGATCCTGATCACAGTAGTTTACAACTGCGATGTTTGCGGCGATGTTGATCATAGTCAAGAATAGTAAAGTCTCGACAGTCTCTTTAGAAGCAAAAGACAAACTTTATGAAAATGATCGCCAGAAAAAGTGGACCTCATGGAAATCGCCCCAAAATATGGCCCGTATAAATGAATCTTTATAACTGAATTTAAAAAACGTTTATGCGCACTTTAGGGACATAGGATGACTGTATGGTATGCTATTCATACGGATGAATCTGTTTGTCGAAGAAAACAAGACTGCGGTAGGTGAGTCGAACAACTGCTAAATGACAAGTGTATAATTTGGCGTGGTATAACAGTTCGTAGATAAAAATTTACGGCAAAAATAGTATTAAGTAGATAAGGTATGAGATATGAAAAATAAATTCAGTGAATAGTACAGCCAAAGGTGACATTTGTAAAGATTTTTAGATCTTTGGGGATAGAGTCTTTCCCGTCAAACATGGACCTAATTTTATAATTTTAGGAAAAAAAGAGGTTATTATATAAAGAGAAACGCTGGCACGAACCATTATACGAATTTCAGTAAACCGTTCAGAAAACATGAAGAACATGATCAACACCTCTATAAATAATTAAGGCTGGACTGGCCTTGGTTGTGATGAAAGGAATGAATAAACGTTTGCTCTAATATACCGAAATATTCTGGTTATTCAGATGACTTTAATGTAGGAAAAGAAATCAATTTCTTGTCTATATTATAGAGGGAAAATACATATCAAACAATTGTTGTCGTTTGCATGCTTTCTGTGGTGACAAACCACGCTCCCCTCCCCTACACATTTCCAGTCCTTTTTCGGCTAAAACCAAGATGGCTGACTAGTTAGTGATGTTTTCACTCGATTTACTGTAAGTTTGAGCAGTTTTTAGCAAGAAATTCGCCTATTTAGTGAAGAAAATAATATTCCAATTTCCAATTATGGTAAGTACATTCTTTATATGGTAAAAGAAACGGCTCGAGCGGAATATGAAGTATGGAATCAATCCCTAAACGGTACAATCTTACGCGATAATCAGTTGGGTTTAATTCTAACTGACAAATATAGAGAAGCTGCACCAAATAAAAAAGGTACTTTTGACTTAAGGTGGCTGCCTACTTTTGGACGTTCGAATTGAGCGCGCGCTCAAAAACCGCTGAAAAATCTACAATATTTTATAGAAGGACCATACGCGTTTTGAGCTTCAACAGGGCAAAACCCTCAAATTTTGCAAGGGACTCTCTATTTTTTAATGGCTCATTCGAAAAAACTCTCAAAAATCTAGGTTATATCAACATCTTAGAAAAAGTGTAAATCAACAATACATGAAAAAATAGATTATTGTAGGGATTTTTGTTCGACTTTATGAAATTTTTAAGAGCGCCAAAACTACAAAATATGACAAATCAATTTATCTTTTTGTCTTTTTGTTGGAAATATCCATGTATTATTGTAGAATGATTGACTAGCCTTCATTCGTGCAATCATATAGTCTACAAATAACTATGTTCTTATGGATCTTAATGTTTTTCTAGTCACTTCCGGTGGCGCAGATTTTACTCCAAAAGCTCGTGCGTAGGCTTCCATTAAATGCTGATTATCTCAAAAACAAGCTGGGGACACCCTATTTCTTTCCAGATTTGGAATCAGTATTAAATTTTAATTCGGAAAATCGAAGTTTTGAAATCAATTTTAAATCAATTTTCAAAAGTAGGCAGTGACCTTAAAGTGGAATTCAGACCAAAGGATGTCTCAAAATTATGATGACTTACCTCGACACCCTGTTCAGGTTGATGAATACCATAATATTAAGCTGCAATAATCCATACTGCGGTTTATTACATGCACCTGTCAATACAAAATCGATAATTAGTCAAGAACTTGTTTTTATAACAAATTAATTACTAATTCGTGCTTGAGCCAATCAGCATACCAGGTGATCTAGCGCACGCACTTCCGGTTGCTATTAACCAATCAGAAGGATTGCATCACCAAATGTTCCACGATGGCTTCACAAATTTCGAATTAACCTTTTTAAAATATGTCCTGAAATATATAACTTTACATTGGAAAATCCTATGTTACATGTACCAGAAAAGCTTCCTCTTGCCCTATCAGCAATAAAAATTAGTGATAACAAAGCATAAATCCAATAAAAGGAGGCGAAATCCGACGGCGTTGTCTAAATTGGTCATTAATAAAAACATTAAATAATTCATGAAGGAAACACAAATAGAGATCACGACCACGAAGGAGGTTTTATATCTGATATTACATTCGTCTGTATTCATTTGCATAAACTTTAACTTGGATTTTCTCTATCAAACTCATTTGGTAAAGAATTCTGTACAATATGAGAAACCATCCATCATGAGTTTTTTAAGCCGTTTAATAAACTCGCAGATCGTGTTTTATCGGGTATATTCCTTTCGGCTGCGCCTCGTGTCTTAGACCTGATTATTATTATTATTATTATTATAAGTTTACATACTTCATGCGAACAATCGAATCTTTTGAGGACTATACTGATCCTATCGATAATGTGATAAATTAAATGCTTCTTCCAACGCTTTTTGATCAAACGTAACCACTACCTGAAGAACTGAGTAGGCTTTTTACCTTATCCCCTGCGGAAGGAGGTTTAGAGATGCCTGCACTAAAAGAAGAGGCTCCACTACTTCTAATAACAGCTTCACACACCGAGGCTATTAAAACGCAGAGCAAATCGATGTATACGACCACAGAAGATGTGTAAAAACAACATCAATCACTAAAATGTCGAAATCGAAAATGGATGAAATCGATGCAGCATTACCACCTGACATACTCCGTCAAGTAACCCAAGCAAGAGACAAAGGAGCAAGCTCATGGCTCAATGCGATACCAATTAAAGAACAGAGACTTACTTTGAATAAACAAGAATTTAGAGATTCTCTTTGTGTGCGTTATAATATACCGTTATCGGGTTTACCAAGTACCTGCGCTTGTGGGACAACCTTTTCGGTAAGCCATGCACTATCGTGTAAAAAGGGAGGATTTGTTGCACAAAGACATGACAATGTCCGTGATCTACTTTCCATATTTTTAAAACAAGGTTTGCAACAACGTTCAAAAGGAGCCACAGCTTGTCCCATTGGATGGCGAACAATTTGATTAACCCCTTTTTTAAGGACAATGGATTCTTGAATGACTTTAATCTTAATGCCAATGTAGCCGAAATTTAGAATTATTTAGAATTTCATTATAAACGTTTAGTTTTAATATAGTATTATGTCAGAGTGAAGAGCTCTCATTTTACAAATATGTTTTCATAGATAAATAAGTAATTATTATATATATTTGTTATTTTATATTCATAATCTTTCCTTTTATATTGTTTTATAATTATAGCAATATTCTTATCACGTCTCATATTATAGTGAATAATTAGTTACTTATTATTGTCAATAAAATTTATATTATTATTATTATTATTATTATTATTATTACTATTATTATTATCAGCCGCCATTTCGAATACCGTGAGATATCATGAAATAGGAGAGTAGGTATTAGGAACTGTTCGCTTTGACAAATGATCAATTGCGCCCTTCAAAGCGAGATCACCTGGTAGTGTGTTAGCAAACGAAAAGAAGGAATATCGTATATCGCCTTTGCATGCTAATAGATCATTTTCTCTGTGTGTTTGTTTTTCTAGATAAATATTGCTTGAAAATTCAAGGTGCGTTTGTGAAGGTAGCGAGTGTTCTATCTTCGATGACTCATATAACGAGAGATATAGGACATCCCATTGCAGTAACATGTACTGTGTAAGGTTGAAACAACTGTTTTTTAAATGAATTATTTATTTAGAAGAATTTTATTTAGAATTATTTAGAAAATAATGTCAAAAAGAGTAGCATTAAGATCAAAATTGGTGGAGAAAGCTAGCACACGCGTTAAGAGTTTGCTGCAAAAGTCAAACCCGCTCAGGAAAGACCCTTATGGACAGGAAGACTGCCTAGGTATGCCAAACAGGAGGTAGAGTAAATTGCAGAGCTACAGATGTACCGTATGAGATCAGTTGCAAAGCCTGTGGCGATAAGTATATCGAAGAGACGGCAAGAAACGCGTACACTAGAGGAAGAGAGCATTTGATGGCACTAGATTCGAAAGGCCAATCATCAGCACTAAGTAGGCATTGTAAAGAGAAAGACGGGCTTATGACAGACTTCACCATGAATATGACAAGATCCTTTCAAAGTGATGCAATGTTAAGACAACTGAGTCTGTTAAAATTAGTAGAGAACGACAAAATAAAATAATAAATAGCAAAACAGAATGGAACTTTATGAAGATCCCTAGAACAGATATAATGTAAATGTTCTCTTTACGAAACTGGAGTGCGCGCGCTCTCGTTCATCACGAGTATGAACAGTATACCGCAACGTAATCATTCAGTTAGATCAAGGTGGTTGGAATGGAATTTGGTTGGATTTCTATAGTTTTTTTTTCTTCTTTCGATTATTTGAATTAAATTGACGTTATACTTGTTTGACGGAACGGCCGTTAAAGAAGTAACGCTCATAGGCTATTCAAACCGTTTGACCTTTGGAATGAAAACGTCTGCATCGCAACAGCGAACGAAGGAACACGGACGCAAGATAAGTCAAACAAGTATAACGTTAATTTAATTCAAATAATCGAAAGGAAAAAAAACCTATAGGAATCCAACCACATTCGGTCTCCTAGTGCCCTTGCCCTGACTGTGTTTTTCCCCGACCCCTGCTAACCCTGCTGTTGCTGGTCTGTGTTGCCAACCAATATATCACTAAAAGTTAAATTATTAGAGATTAACCTCCCTTTTCGGTCTACTATTATTATGGTTCAAAAAAAGATTTAAATCGCCGGTGTGTTTGAATTTCGTGTCTTTATAGATCTTGGCACTTTCTTCAGTAGAGAGTTTTTTTTAACCTGGTTTGAAGGATATGTACCTATTTCAATAAACGTCATCGCAAAAGGCGATAGACGAGAGGTCATTCCGACATGAAAATGGTTTTGTTGAATACAAAGAACATTGAATACAACTCAGAACTAACACGATTTCAAGTGTTTTTTCTTTGATTCAATAATATATCAATAATACTGTGTTTACCGTGAAAAGAGCGAGCAATAATGGGTTATTATTTTAATATTTCCATAGGTGAAATGGCAACAAATTCTTTCTCCTCCAAGCCGTATCCCATGGTCAACCCAAGCACTAAAGCACGGCTAAAAATCTAAAGTTGTCTACTACAACAGATATAGGAGATCCAATTGCCTGCAGTACCATGTACTATGTTAAGTAGTCAGAAGGACATTAACGACATAATGTCAGTCTTAGTGAGGATGGCGGGTTCTTAAAGATAGGAGACTTGTGTTGGCTTGCGGCTGAGACGGCTATGTAGGTATGACTGTTAAGAGGGAGACTACGTCAAAATATATGATTCTCGTCTCTACTATCCAGTTTCAAATTCCTCGCAACATCCACACATTCTTTAGTGCTGGTGGTCTGTTGCTGGTCTGTGTTGCCAACCAATATCACTACGGTGAAAATATTTGAGATTAAACTCCCTTTTCGGTCTACTATATTATTATGTTTCAAAAGAATAATGAAATTGGCGGTGTGTTTGAATTTCGTGTCTTCTAGATCTTGGCACTTTCTTCAGTAGAGAGTTTTTTTTAGCCTGGTTTGAAGCATAGTGTTTCAAGTGTTTCTTCTTTCTCTATCTTTTTGTCGATGTAATATCTCACATATTCCCGTCTCAATTTCAAATTTATTATATTCTTTTTTTCTTCCTTTCTTTCAATAAATATTAGAATATGATAAAGAATGCACATTTGCTAGTCACGAATAAAACTAAATGAAACTTTGTTGTGAATAACCTTTCTCACAAATACTTCACTCTTGTTTCTCTTCGGAGCACAAAGTATTCTAAGATTGGTTTCTTTTCTCAAAATCAGTTTCTCCACTCTTTACGTGAGATTGACTGGGGTGCAGCCAAACACGGCTAAAAATCTAAGCCGCCCTAAGGCATTCAATACTAGTAGCCAAAAATAATTGATTATTATGAAATTGTTTTGTTCGCAAGATTTCAAGTGGTTTTTTTTTTCATCTCTTTTTGTATGTAATCATCTGATACCTCCATTTCAAATCTTTTCAATAAGATTATTTGACTCAGTAATATATCGATAATACTGTGTTTACCCAAAAACTAACGAGCAATACTGAGTATTTTTTTAATATTTCAATAGTTGAATTGGCATTAAAAACTAGCAGCCAGACAGAATTAGCTATAACCTTTCGGAAAGACAGTCTTCTTCAAAGCTGTTATATATCAATGTTAATGCAAATCTCTTACACCCTGAAGACCTTTGTAGAGACAGCTCTGAAGGGTCAGGGGCCGACAACATTGAAGGAAACTATAGACACCTTGCAGGTGACGTCAAAGCAGCTCAATCTGGGAGACAAAAGAAGAGAATTCACTAATCTCCTGAGAATTGGAACCTATTGTTTTGTCCCCAGATTGATCTGCATTCCAAAGTGCTGCAAGAAGTCTATTATAGATCAGTAATAGCGCAGCGCACTGATTCTAAAAATAGCTTAAAGATTCGGACAAACATTGCATTCTGTTTAACCGCTACGAGGATTATACCAACCAATTTTATTATTTTTACTTAAAGTTACAATAATAACCCATGTAAACTAAGATCAACTGCAATGGGTTGTGAAAATTATCTGCTGAAAGTAAACTTGTAAGTTTGTTTGTCCGGATTTCGCCTTTGTCTTTGTTTTTATGACGTCACAACTGCGCTGCGCTATTCGCACAACAGGTCGAAAACTTGACCGCTAACATTCATATTAAAGCAACGAGAATGAAAAGTTCAATTATCTCTTACCTCTGCTAGGTTGAAATTGTTTTCCTGGAGCTTCGAGATTGGTTCAGTATATTTTAGCATCATTCTCCAACACTTCGTTTGTCTCTTGTCATATAGGGTGAATATTGAAAGCAAATGCTTCATCTAAAACACTGTGAAACAGAAAATTGATTTTCAAGGTGTTAAGATGGTTTCAGGCCACATATCACATGCACAAAACTTCGTGCAAACCTAGAGATCGAAGTTGTATATGCCCTTCGTACACTGATAATAGACTGTTTCTTCAAGGTTGCGTGCTCATCCAACATGACTGACCACAAAATTGAAAAACGCAAATTCAGTAAATTTGAGAAGCCACTTTTATACACCTACTTGCAAGAACGTTGTCATACGATATTAGAACATTAGTAATTTAGTGAGAAAGGAATACATTAGATAAGACAAATGAAAAAGTTCAGCTTCAGTGATATTCTTTAAGTTGATCTTCTTTTTTTAAGTTCCTTAGATTTGAATGCGCGCGCAACCTTGAGAAAACGGTGCGCTTTCATTTTAAAGGGATACTTAAAGACAACTTACCAACATAGAAAATGCAGCATTCTTCAGATATAGAAGACTTGTCAAAGCAGTGAATATATGACCAGGAATGATCCACCTGAATCTTGCTTGTCAAGTACAACGCGCATTCAATGGACTGTCGACTCTCAAATCGCTGTAAAAGGAAAAGAAACCATTCTGCAAATCGTAATATAATAATATGTGTAGCTTATATAGCGCATAGAGGATATTAAATTTTATCTTCGAGTGTCAATTGATATCTCACGAGTGAGTGCATTCGGTAAAAAGTACATGTGAGATAAATACATTATCTCTGTGAGTGACGTTAAAGCCAGTAAATGTTTCGAAACTTCACACCAGATAAACACATATTTTAAATCTACAAGAAAGTTTTTCCTGAATCGTAAACAATACAATTGAACACGAGAAGATAAAATTCGTATCTCCAAGCGGCCATGCAATGTCCCGTTTATTGTATAAATATCGATAAAACTTAAATAAAACAAAAGCTCAAAACTTCTTTATTAAAATAGCAAGCCGATTCAACAGCGATATCTTCACGTGTGAAAGATATGGTATTCATTGATATCTATATAATAAAAGTATGTTCTAAGTTCTTATTAATACAATATGATTATAAAGGAAAAGCTAATTGAAATAAGTGAGTCTTGAGTTTAGAATTGAATACAGATAAACTGGGAATATCTCTCATTGAAGAAGGTAAGGTGTTCCAGAGTAAAGGAGCATCAACTGAGAAAGAACGTGGAGCACACGACTTGAGAATATAAGATTTTGAAGACAGCAACAAGTGAGAAGACGAGCGAAGATTTCTTGGGTGATGAGTTCTTGGAGGAAAACAGGCAAAAGACCATGAAGCGCTTTAAATGTTAGTAGAATTATTTTAAACGTAATTACCTTAACTTAATTTCAACTTGATAGACCTCTTTATCTTAGACGAAATGATTTCCTGTTTTAGACCACGTGTTATTCCCTTGAGCGTATTCTCTTTGTTTACGGTTGCTCATAAGACAATCAAATAGTTAAAATATTTCCACAATTTTGAGCATTCTTTAAACATTCACACGTGTACAAACTACTTCTGAAACGATGCAAAACAGATTCTTAAAAAATAGATGTGTATTTTATATTATAAAATAATTCAGATAGTACCTGTCGTGATTGTCCGAGAGCCGTGTTTGCACTTCCCCGTGAAACACGTTTGTGACGCCCGTCAACTTCGGCGGGAAAATTTGAGCTTTGTTTGGAAGTTGTACTTGTACACAAATACAAGCTGTACTCATAACTCCAGTAAAATTAGAAGAATATGGCTAATTTTCCAAGCTTAGACTTTGACTTTCCTGAGGAAGCATCTGAAATAGTAAAACCACGAGAAGAGCCTTCAACAAAAAAGCAAAAATTCAGATTTGCCAGCCTGAACTAGGAGAATCTCGACGAACTCTTTCGACAACACCGACGGAAATCAAGCTTGAATTTAGCAAGTTCTAGCTCTCAAAATAGTGCTTTCTTTTCAGTCTAAAATGACTAAAGCCATTGGTTAAGCTTTGGAATTATTATTTTTATCAAGATTTGCTTGCAAAAGCTTTTTTCTTAAGGGAGAAAGTCGCTAAAGTTTGGCTTCTTCTCGCTTTGAAATAAGAAATTTTCAATCTAAATTCCATGCTTGGAGGGGTCTATCAAACTCGCAATTTGATTGGTTGAGGGTCTTCTTTTGCGCAATCTGATTGGTTATTGCAAATGTACAAGTTTGTAAGGAGAATTTGTATTTAAAACTTTGAATTAAATTCTTCTGTTTTATTTAATCGTGTTTCGTTATTTTCGTTTTTGAAGAAAATAATTTTATAAAACGAATAAAATACAGTTACTGTGTTTGCAAAGGCAAACCGAGATGTGGTTGGGAGAATTCGAGAGCAGATCAGTGCAAAGTAAATGTATTTTATTTGTTAAATATTGTGCTCGTCCAAATACATCATTTAGCCTATATATTCTATTAGATTGTATATTACTCTTTGAATAGTTTTAATTACTCTCTTAATTATGATTAATTAAAAGTCACACAAACTGCAAGTATAATGGACAGGAGGTAAAAACGTCTGCGCATGCTCTTAATCCCTAATACACGCGTTTGGATCGGCCCGGACAGGCACGCTGAGTGTGCCTCATAATACTTGTAAACAATCGACAAGTTTTGGCGCCTTTTTGAATCACACACGCGTGTAAATGACGTCAACGTGTTTGATTGACAGCAGTGTATTGCAATATTCTTGCAGCAGTATTTTTGCGAAATTTTTTGTATACTTGGAGAAAACAAACATTTATTAATTTTCTCGCCCGAACTCTTCAAAATTCTTAGAAAACGTGCTGAAATGCGCGCATGCGCAAACGTCTTTCTCTAGCGTCAGTACAATCATGAATGATAATGAACTTTTGGTGTTAAAAATATCCATGTTTTTGTTTCATTTGTTGTAATTCTACATTTTCAATATTATCAAACAAATATTAAAGAAAAATAACAATTAAATAATTCTCATAGTATTGACTTCACAATCGTTTTAGTTTATCATTTCTTGTAAACATTTATATTCTCACGGCTTGCGTGCTTATCCAAACTTGACTTGACATACCACAAGATCAAAAAATCAAAAGGAATTCCACGACATCGTGCAACCAATTAAATGTTAGCATTCTCAGCCTAATTTGATGAGTGATGGTGATGATAATAGTGGTAGTTACAAATGTAGTCATAGGTTATAGTCATAGTCATGGTGAGTGATGGTCATGATAATAGTGATAGTTACAAATGTAGTCATAGGTTATAGTCATAGTCATGGTGAGTGATGGTGATGATAATAGTGATAGTTACAAATGTAGTCATAGGTTATAGTCATAGTCATGGTGAGTGATGGTGGTGATAATAGTGGTAGTTACAAATGTAGTCATAGGTTACAGTGTCATAGTCATGGTGAGTGATGGTGATGATAATAGTGGTAGTTACAAATGTAGTCATAGGTTATAGTCATAGTCATGGTGAGTGATGGTCATGATAATAGTGGTATTTACAAATGTAGTCATAGGTTATAGTCATAGTCATGGTGAGTGATGGTCATGATAATAGTGGTATTTACAAATGTAGTCATAGGTTATAGTCATAGTCATGGTGAGTGATGGTCATGATAATAGTGGTATTTACAAATGTAGTCATAGGTTATAGTCATAGTCATGGTGAGTGATGGTGATGATAATAGTGGTATTTACAAATGTAGTCATAGGTTATAGTCATAGTCATGGTGAGTGATGGTGATGATAATAGTGGTATTTACAAATGTAGTCATAGGTTATAGTCATAGTCATGGTGAGTGATGGTGGTGATAATAATGGTAGTTACAAATGTAGTCATAGGTTATAGTCATAGTCATGGTGAGTGATGGTCATGATAATAGTGCTAGTTGGTCATAGTGCTTCTCCAGTTTATCCAATGCCTTAATACGCCTATAACATGTCCACTCTATCATTTAACAAACACGTTTTAAATGCTCTTGAACTTTATATCATCACCCATGATAAAAAATGGCGCCCAGTATTTTGGTTCTATATACGTGTTTCTCATCTCGTTCATTGTCAGCTGTAGACTCGTACTGGCACTTTTCCCATTTTTCAGATTACCATAAAACGATGTCATGAAGTCGAGTGATGCATCGTCATCGATGGCCCATAGAGACGCTACCACTGCACGAGCTCCTGACGCTAGAAAGGCTCGACACATGCCAACTACTCCTTCAGCTCTGATTTCACCACGTCCACTGTGACAGCAGCTTAACACAACTAACTGTGCACGTACTTGAGCCTGCTGTACATCAGCCATGGTCAGCATGTAATCTTCTTCATCTGGGGTCTTTGTTGCTCTTACCTCAGGAGAGGGTGCAAGTACGATGGTAGCTTTTGATAGGATACCATGTGCAGCAATGTGAACCACAGATACTCCTTGTTGTAGTTTCTCTAGGACAGCCAGCTTTGTGGCTGCTTCGCCTATTACTGGCTTAACACCAAGTTTATAAGCTATTACGATTGCTTCTGCTTGTGCACCCAGCAAACCTTGAATATCCTGTTCTTCTCCGTCCATCATTACCTTTCCAACCAAAGGGTTACCAATAATCAAATGCTTAGCATCGCTGGTTTGGTCTGTTGAGAAGTCTTCAAAGTGCTTTAAAGTCGCTAATGAAGGAGCAAGTCTAATGCGCTTTGTCTCTGATAAATACTTGCCCGTGCGACGATCTTGTAAAGCGGGAAAAGGCACTTGGTATAAGGGACCATCGGGAATAATAACAACCTCGTCTTGTTGCGACGATATTATTCTATCACATTCTAAGATATCAAATAGATCTTCTAGAGTAGATCTCTTGGTTTCAGCACTATTCTCATTAGATTCTCCTCTGTTAGAATCGAGGTTAAGCAGTAATGCCGTTGCTTGATTAAATTCCTCGTATTCTTCTTTGCTTCTTTTTTGTTCTTTTTGAATATCTTCTTCTTTGTCCAAGGACCTGTTCTCACAGTTGATTACCTCACGAACACCCATTTCTTCAAACAACGTATCAACGTATGTCTGTAGCGAACGATCACAACTCGAAAAATGCAAATTTTTCTCCCTGTCAATGAAAAACTTCAGAAAAGAACTAAAAAAAAGTGAGAAAAAGGCAATGCTGAAGTCATTTCTTGAGACCAGAGACAAAACATCACTGTACTCTAGGTGTTCATCATTGCTCTCCTCTTGTTCCATCTTGAATTGTGACATCATAAGATCTTTCAAGGCTCTTGCACGACAACGATCTAACACTAAAAGCCCTTTCTCCATCTGTTTGCCTTTGATTAACAGTATTGTCAACAGCTTATAACTATGAATATATTCGTCAAAAATGGAGATCTTGAATTCATCAAGACTACCTAGTGTTGTAAAGATCGCTTCAAAGCATCGTATAGCTTCTCTTAGATAATGTTCTGCTAAGTTCAGTTCTCTGTTCAAGGAATACAATAATTGACCAAAGCCATGATAGAATTGGGATAGGTGTCCATCAGTATCAGGACAAGACTCAGCAGTAAGTAGCCCTTGTTTGAAACTGTGTAAAGCCATGTCATTCTGACCCATCAAATGATACAAGTTTCCGATTTCTGTGAAACAGAACAAGTTCAAAGAAGGGCGCAGGTCCATCTCTTTTAACTGCTCAACGTAATTTATTGATTTTTCATATTCTTTTTTGGAAAAATAAAATTTGTAAAGCTTGATGGAAGCTCTAAGTTTCTCTGTTTTCTTGCCTGTCTTCACTGCTTGGTCAAGATCCTGTAGAAGCTCATCTTCAGGACAAGTTGGCACCTCCAATAATACCTTTACTGAGGGTGAATCACACTTGTCAAACAAACCAACTCTTGCATAAAGATTAGAACGAATTTCTTTGAACTTTTCTTCAGCTTCTTTTTCTCCAAGCTCTGTAGCAATCGCCATGCCTGCATCTATACTCTGAGACACTTCATTCAACTGGAACGAGTCTATATATGCTCTAGAGAGACAAAGACGTCCTTCCATCTCATTTTTTTTGTCGCCAATTTCTTGAGAGATGTTCAGGCATTTCTTACCGTATTGGATGGCATTATCGATGCTTTCCTTATCATCTGATGTCCGGTATAAACACGAAAGACCGAGACATCCTTGTGCTTCAATCTTTTTCTCACCAGTTTCCTGTGCCATGTCCATGCATTTCTTGTAATAATGCACTGCGTCATTATACTGTTCCAGTCTCTCATAAATATCTCCTAGATACAAACACGCTTTTGCCCCATCATACTTTTCGAGGCCAATACGGTTCACGATGTCTATACATTGCTTGTAATTCTGAATGGCTTTATCGTATTTCTTCAAAGACTGGTATACCTCTCCCAAAGTCAGATACGCATTAACATCAGTAGATTTTTCTTCATGATCTTCCTTGTCAATGTGAACACACTTGTTGCAGTTGGAAATGGCATCATCGTATTTCTCCAAGGAATAATATATCTCTCCAAGGACGCCATAAGCATGGGCCTCAACATCTTTATCGCCAATAGTTATTGCAAGCTCAATGCACTTTTTGCAATAGATAATTGCATTGTCGTAGTCGGAAAGAGCATTGTATATCTTTCCCAAAAATAAGTAAGTCCAATTTTCAACAAATCTGTTTTCTATTTCCCTTGCTATTTCAATGCATTTCTGTCCAAAGTCAGTGGCATCTTGATAGTGATTCAAGGCAAGATGTGCTCTTCCTAGCTCTGAGTACGCTTCCATCATAGTCTTCTGATTGTTGTTTTCAATGGCGCAATCAAGGAGCTTGTGCGCATACAGAATAGTGTCATCATATTTCTGCATGCTTGCATATGCGGCTATTATACAGCTATATGCATTCATCTCGCCTTCAGTACTATCAATTTCCTTGGCAATTGTAAGACATTTTTTGCCACAGTCAATAGCATCATCATAACGAGCTAAGGATGAAAATGCAATTCCCATTTCACGATGTCCAGTGATTTCGTTTTCTTTATCGCTTATAGTTTGAGAAATTTCGATCCATTTCTTGGCGTGCAAGACAACGTTTTCAAACTCGTTGAGCTCCCGATATGTGAAGGACAAATATGTATGAACTATTAACTCATAACATGGTATTGCTGCAGCTAATGGTAATATTTCTTTCAGACACTTCAGTGAATCAGCATGTCTACCTATGGTGTTGCTATGCACTACGAACTGCACGCAAGAATTCATCATGGTACTTATATCATTACAGTGTTTAGCCATCTCTATGCACTCTTTGTACAGACAAATCAGCTGTTCAGTTGACAGTCCAAGTCCCTCTGGCAACATGGAGGCTGACACACAGCAAAACCTTACAAAAGTAGTCTTCTTGAACACATTCATCTTCAGCTTTACTTGTTATTCAACATTCATCTAAAATTAAACAATAAATTGATAATTAAACAAGCACACAAAAGGATGAATGAAGGAATAAAATCTAATTTACGCTTCTAAATTCTGAATTATGAGTGGTTTTTTTTTTTTGATTTTTGGAAAATCAGGAACCGTGCTGTGCTGGAATGGACTTCGGTTCACTGGATCGAATTTTATACACTGAATTTGCAGTATTTATCCTATATTTTTAATTTTGTTATTCACAACTAAGAATTTTATGCTGAAATTATGTAAAAATATTAAGATCCCCCCCACCTATTTTTGGAAAACATATTGTATCTTGGATCATAGAACACTTTGTTTGTCTGCCCATCCAACAGCAGTCAAAAACTTTAGTACTTTTGAAACTGTAAACACCAAGGTCTATCAAGTGTTAAACTCCCTTTAACTTGAAGTTAGCTTCTGAATTCTGCATTTTCAGAGATTTTATTTAAAATGAAAGAAGCAGATGAGATTTTTTGGAAAATCCAGAATCGTGTAGATTGATGGACACAAAAAGGTTTTTATGCCAAATTTAAAGTTTTTTCCCTACATTTAATTTTTTATCTTATCATTGTTTAAAGAAGCCATCTATACACGTTCATGGTCTGTAAGATATGTGCTTTATTGCATGCTTGTAATTCAAACATATATCAAAGCATGGTCAATAGAGGGGAATGGTTAGGAAACCCTTTTGTTATATGTCTTTGTTCACTTTTTTCAAGCGTGACCGTGCACAATCCTTTGTTTTACAATTGTTTTACCTAGGTCAAAATACTTAAAGATTTATAAGAGATATTTGAATATTCCTTACAATAATCCCATAGACTGAGTTTTTGTTTACTTATTTTGCAATTTCGGATGAGCATAAATCAAACATTATGCACGGTCAAGACCGGTTCAACATCAAAAGTGAACAAAGACCTGATAACAATAGGTTTCCTAACCATTCCCCTCTATTAACTATGGTCAAAGGAAGATCAAACACAGATCAATTAACAGTACCGAAAGTACATAATAAATTAATAATGTAACAATCATTTTTAACTTACTGTAATTTGATGCTGAAATTTAAAAACTCAAGAGTGATTTTTGGAAAACATTGCCAAACTTGAAGATAGTACACTACACACTACTATGTGTCTTCTCTCCACACTATTCTTTAATTAATTCATTTAGAATGGAGAACATTATGACTCCTAGTCCATTTTCCAAATAATATTTAAACTAATAAGATTATAAAATACTCTGAATAGGCTGATAGGAATATAAAATACATTGTCGTTGTTGTTTGTGTCAGTAGACTAATCAGCTCATATAACAGGGGGAGGGAGGGGGAGCAAATGTTAATTAATGAGTCAAATTTTGAATTCATATTATGCATATTGTGAGAATATGCCCCTATTGACTAAGTGGGAGGGCCGGACGGGAAAATATTTCGCTCGAGGTGATGCCGTACGTACGTACAAATGAGCGAGAGCCAAATATTTTCCCGTACGGCCCGACCTAACTTAGCTCATAAGCATTTTATAATATGACCCTCACGAAAATAAAAATAATTTTTAAAAACTAAGCGCACAGATTTGAGCAGGGCCGGACAGGTTTTTCCGACCCACTTACGTCAACCTGTCCGGCCCCCATCACGTGACTTTTTCCAATAGTTTTAATAGAGCGCGAGAGCAAGGCCGTATGGGTCATATGATAATTTGTAAATCATAACATCAGCTAGGGAATGTAGAATCTTGTGGCATGTGCAATAGGTGCATTGACCACATTAAATAAAGGTTATTAGACAAAATATATGTTTCTACCTGGAGATCAAGGCAATTCATCAAATTATACATCAGATCTCAGAAGAAGAAGTCTTGTTTCCATGTACAGTAAAGAAGATGTCACATATTCAGTTTAGATAGCTTGTTCACTTGTGAAGTGAAATCTCCTTCAAGTCTAAAAGAATTGAAGAAGTTTATACCATTTATTGAATTCAATCGTTCATCGTAATCTTTAGTTTTCACTGAACTGAAAGAGAACTAACATTGAATAATGAAACTGAAATGTAAAATCCAATCGTAATAAGGCAAAAAATGACTAGAAATCCTGGATATAAGTAATAATCTTTATGATCTTTAGATAGGAAATAAGTTAACAATAATAATAAAAGCAATGAAAACGTGGAAATCCAGGCGCTCTACAAAACATTAAGTTATTTCCGGGTTCGATTTTGTAGGGTATAAAAAGGCTCTTCGAAAGAATGTTGGAATAAACGGAGTCTTACGGATATAAATACATGAATATCATACGTACCTGAATATAAAGAAACTAGGGTTCTCAATACAACAGCTGATAAGCTTTCTATTACATCCTAGCAACACACAATCATGAAGAATAGATCATGGTAAAACAACTTCCTCCAGCCGTCATCTTTGTAGTATTATTACAGGGTTATCAATATTTTCAGTTATGAAATTGAAATAGGCGGGAAACCGGAAATCACTGGAGCATGTAATCGAGGCATACTTGTCACCAGTCTCACTCTTCTCACAAAAAATCAAGATGGCGGACAACGATCGTTGTAGTTTCGATTGCGTTGCAGTTTTCGTAGTACAGCAACAAAGATTGGGTTAAAATTTATTTTATTCACATATTATCCTAGTTTAAAGAACTTTAATCAAGATTTACAATTGCATGTGGAAGTGGCTGAGTAGGCGGAATCTGCCCGGTTTGCCGGCTTCTATTGACAACCCTGTTATTATAATTAGGGGTTGGTACTCATATCCTGTGTGACACTACATTAACCCTTTGATATCCAGCGTTTGCCATCTACAATCACTTCCCATCGTATGCTATATTTTGCCATTTGTTAGTATCATTTACTACCGGTTAAAAAAAATTATCAGTCGAGTTCTTTGTTCTTAGGGAGTGTTTATCATTTGACTTGAGTGCGCTATGATGATTTTAGATTTTTTCCCGTACAGTTTTTGGAAGCCCCCCCCCCCCCCGTCCCTTAAATGTTTTTATCTTTTTCTGGCCGCCCCCTACCCCAATACCATATCCCAAAGCAAAAGGTTAAGACCAGAGAAACGTTTCTCGATTTTAAGTTTAATTTCAATGTCGCAGGAAGAAGCAGGTTTGGATAGATGGTTTGATATCTTGGAGTCTTATTCGAGATGAACATTTCTAACACTTGACCCTGGAGTTAATAAACAAGTCATTATGAATGACTTACCATTGGTCAATGACAGGTTGTCTATTGACAAAGCATTAAAACAAAAGGTTTCCTTACATTTGTTATTTACAGAAGATGAAAAGGTAAATTATACACCGTGAAAAGATGAAAAAACTTACTGACGTTTCGGACGCTAGTCCTTCGTCGGAGTAAAAGAGAAAGAAGTGGTAGAAAGGAGTGTATATATGATAGAATAAGACAAAAGAAACCAATGAGAGCAAGGTAGGCAAGGAAACAAAAACAAACAATCAAAAGACAAAAGGAAAAATTGATTGTTTGTTTTTGTTTCCTTGCCTACCTTGCTCTCATTGGTTTCTTTTGTCTTATTCTATCATATATACACTCCTTTCTACCACTTCTTTCTCTTTTACCCCGACGAAGGACTAGCGTCCGAAACGTCAGTAAGTTTTTTCATCTTTTCACGGTGTATAATTTACCTTTTCATCATTACTGTTTCATTAGAAACACCGACGCAGCTCACACTAGTTTTAGCTAGTTATACCTTTTATTTACAGAAGGGTTAACAAACATGTTTCTATTTCTACAATGTTTTTCCCTTACATCAGTTTCCCTTGATTATATTATTCCCTTCTACATATTATTCCCCCCTTCGAGAACATTCACCCTCGAATGTCACGAAGAGAAGATAAAACTACAATTAGAATCAGGTGTACACTGAGCAGTACTCGCTTAGCTTGACCAAGCTATATGACTGGACTCATGCAGGTAGTCTGCATGCCAGGGGTCTACAATATGATAGAACAAGAATATTAAATATAGTGTTATTATCCTTAAATTACCCGCCAAATATCAAAAACATCAATAATAATATCAATAACATGAACAGCATGTTTTTAACATGAAGAGAGAAAAGAAGCGGTTCTCAGCTTAAAATTTGGCACGACCAAGATAACCACAAGAAGTGCGAAAAGAACACCCACCCATATATTCTTTTCTGGAATGCACGGAAAAAACATGTACTAACTACTTACAGGTGTAGTTAGCGGCGTCAAGGGGTGGTTTCTTGGTTTACCTAAAATATACGTGAACCGTATTGGACGACCGTTCACCAGCGGCTGGTTACGCCAAGGCAGCTTGCTAGTGAACGACGTAACGATTAAAATTAAATTCATCATTGTTTCCTGAAAGAAATGTTCCACCGACGACTGATTATACCAGTCAAGTCCGGTTAGCTTTTTGTGTAATCTGAAGCCCTGCTTCCTAAAACAAAAGTATAAAAAGCATGCTCGCTAGCTTAAATGACTAATTGAGAACAGATTGTTATTAAAATATTTCAACGTTACGAATAATATAATTCTGAACAAGAGAACAGAAAAAGGCTTAGGAAGTAATTGTTTGTACAAAAAACAACCCTGCTCTTTTCCAGTACGCATGTACAAAATTGTACATGATCAGATCCCGTTTCCACTAGAAAAGTACTGTAGATTTGCAGCTGTTGCTTACTACAAAAAGTACTTCCCAATTAGAAGTGAAATGCTATGTCAATAAACAAACATCCTTGACCCTCAGGTTACTGAACAAGTCATTATGAATGACTTACCATTGGCCAATGACAGGTTGTCTATTGACAAGTCATTAAAATAGAGAGGTTTCCTTACATTTGTTGCTTACAGAAAGTTTAACAAATAAGTTTCTATTTCTAGAATGTTCTTCCCTAACATTTCTCATAATTACATTTTTCCCTTCTACAATGCCTGATATTTTTCTCAGATAAGCTTATAATATGTGAACTATGATGACTTGAGATCTGCATTCACTTTTCATACCTGTAAAGAACGCAAAAAGTACGCTGCCTGTTGTTCAACCAAAGTCTAGACTGAACTATGATGACTTGAGATCTGCCTTCACTTTCATACCTGTAAAGAACGCAAAAAGTACGCTGCCTGTTGTGCAACCAAAGTCTAGGATGAACTATGATGACTTGAGATCTGCCTTCACTTTTCATACCTGTAAAGAACGCAAAAAGTACGCTGCCTGTTGTTCAACCAAAGTCTAGGATGAACTATGATGACTTGAGATCTGCCTTCACTATTCATACCTGTAAAGAACGCAAAAAGTACGCTGCCTGTTGTTCAACCAAAGTCTAGGATGAACTATGATGACTTGAGATCTGCCTTCACTATTCATACCTGTAAAGAACGCAAAAAGTACGCTGCCTGTTGTTTATCCAAAGTCTAGACTGAACTTAGTTGTTATAAATTCGAGTGGAGAGGCGTTTAGAATGGTCCATATATTCAGTCCTCGTCTTGAAGAACAAGACTACATTTGATTGTGACATCTTCGCCCATGAGAAAGAATGGTGCCCAGTACTTTGGTTCGCTGTAGCCGGAAGAGTTCCTGATTTCATTCATCGCTTGCTGTAAACTTGCACTCGCGCTCTTTCCGTCCATTAAGCGAGTATAGAATTTAAACATGAACTCGAATGTTGCTCCATCATCGATGGCCCACAGAGACGCTACCACTGCACGAGCACCTGACGCTAGAAAGGCTCGACACAAGCTAACTACTCCTTCAGCTCTGATTTCACCACGTCCACTGTGACAGCAGCTTAACACAACTAACTGTGCACGTACTTTGGCCTGCTGTACATCAGCCATGGTCAGCATGTAATCTTCTTCATCTGGGATGACCTTTGTTGCCCTTACCTCAGGAGAAGGTGCAAGTGCTATCGTACCTTTAGTGAGACTGCCGTGTGCAGCGATATGAACGACAGCTACTCCTTTTTTTAGTCTCTGGACAACAGCTTGTTTCGTAGCCTTCTCTCCTGTCAAAGGCGTCGCATTGAATACATTGCCAACTGCGATCACTTCAGCAAACGCATTATCCAAAGGATCGAACTCTTTCTCTTCCCCATCGAACATGACTTTACCAACAAGAGGATTTCCAACGATTAAGGCGCCTTTCTTGGAATAATAATCTTCTTTGCGTTCTTGCAACGCCTTTAAAGTCGCTAATGAAGGAGCAAGTCTAATGCGCTTTGTCTCTGATAAATACTTGCCCGTGCGAGGATCGCGTAGGGCGGGAAAAGGCACTTTGTAAAAGGGACCTTCGGGAATAATAACAACCTCGTTTTGCTTCGACGATAGTATTCTATTACATTCTAAGATATCAAATAGACCTTCTAGAGTAGATCCCTTGGTTTCAGCACTATTCTCATTAGATTCTCCTCTGTTAGAATCGAGGTTAAGCAGTAATGCTGTTGGTTGATTAAGTCCCTCGTATTCTTCTTTGCCTCTTCTTTTTTCTTTTTGAATATCTTCTTCTTTGTCCAAGGACCTGTTCTCACAGTCAACCACCTCACGAACTCCCATTTCGTCAAACAACTTATCGACGTATGTCTGTAGGGAATGACTAAAACAACCTGAAAAATGCAAATTTGTCTCCCCTCCAATAAAAAACTTCATAAAAGCAATAAGATGAAGCGAGTAAAAGGCAATACTGAAGTCATTTCTTGAGACCAGAGACAAAACATCGCTGTACTCTAGGTGTTCATCATTGCTCTTCTCTTGTTCCATCTTGAAGTTTGACAACATAAGATCTTTCAATGCTCTTGCACGACAACGATCTAACACTAAAAGCGCTTCCTCGATCTGTTTGCCATTGATTAACAGTATTGCCAACAGCTTATAACTACGAATATATTGGTCGAAAATGGAGATCTTGAATTCATCACGACTACCAAGTGTGGTAAAGATCGCTTCAAAGCATCGTATAGCTTCTCTTAGAAAATGTTCTGCTAAGTTCAGTTCTATGTTTAATGAATACAAAAATAGCCCAATGCCATGATAGAACTGGGATAGGTGCTCAATATTATCAGGGCAAGTCTCAGCAGCAGATAGACCTTCTTTGAAAAAGCGGAAAGCCATGTCATTCTGACCCATCATATGATACAAGATTCCAAGTTCTGTGAAACAGAACAAGTTCACAGAACGACCCAAGTCCATCTCTTTTAACTGTTCAAGGTAATTTATTGATTTTTCAAAATCCTTTTTGGAAAGATAAAAATTGTAAAGCCTGACTAAAGCTCTAGCATATCTCTTTGTCTTATCGCCTGTCTTCACCGCTTCATCAAGTTCCTGTAGAAGCTCATCTTCAGAACATGTTGGTACCTCGTATAATACCTTTACTGAGGGTGCATCACACTTTTGATGCAAACCAACTCTGGAATAAAGACCAGAACGAATTTCTTTGAACTTTTCTTCAGCTTCTTCGTCTCCAAGCTCTGTAGCGATCGCCATGCCTGCATCTATACTCTTGGACACTTCATTCAACTGCAACAAGCACATATATGCGCTAGCGAGTAACTGAAGTGCGCTCATCTGAGTTCTTTTGTCGTCAGTTTCTTGAGAGATGTCCAGGCATTTCTTACCGTATTGGATGGCATTATCGATGCTTTTCTCATCATCTGATATGATCGGGTATGAACGCAAGAGACCTAGACATCCTTGTGCTTCAATCGTTTTCACGCCAGTTTCTTGTGCCATCTCGATGCATTTCTTATGGTAATGCACTGCATCATTATACTGTTTCAGTGTATGATATATCATTCCTAGACACAAACACGCTCTCGCCCCCGATTTCTTTTCGAGGCCAAAACGCTTCACGATGTCGATGCATTTCTTGAAATTCTGAATGGCATCATCGTATTTCTTCAAGTAATAATATATCTCTCCAAGGACGCTATAAGCATTAGAATCAGCACGTTTATCGCCAATAGTTTTTGCAAGCTCAATACACTTTTTGCAATAGATAATTGCATTGTCGTAGTCGGAAAGAGCGTTATATATCTTCCCCATTAATAGGTGAGCCCAGACTTCACCACGTCTGTTTTCTATTTCCCTTGCTATGTCAATGCATTTCTGTCCAAAGTCAGTGGCATCTTGATAGTGATTCAAGCCAAGATGTGCTTCTCCTAGCACTAAGTACCCGTCCATCATACTCTTCTGATGGTTGTTTTTCATGGCGCAATCAAGGAGCTTGAGCGCATACAGAATAGTGTCATCATATTTCTGCATGTATTTATATGCGACCATTATGCAGTGATATGCATTCATCTCGCCTTCAGCACTATCAATTTCTTGGGCAATTTTAAGACATTTTTTGCCACAGTCAATAGCATCATCATAACGAGCTAAGGATGATAACGCATTTCCCATTTCACAATATCCATAGATTTCGCTTTCTTTATCGCTTATAGTTTGAGCAATTTCGATCCAATTCTTAGCGTGCAAGACAACGTTATCAAACTCCTTGAGCTCCCTATATGTGATGGATAAAAGCTGATGAACTATTAACTCCTCACTTGGTATTGCTACAGCTAACGGTAATATTTCCTTCAGACACCTCAGTGAATCAGCATGTCTACTTATGCTGTTGCTATGCACTACGAACTGCATGCATAAATTCCTCATGGTACTTATATCATTACAGTGTTTAGCCATCTCTATGCACTCTTTGTACAGACAAATCAGCTGTTCAGTTGACAGTCCAAGTCCCTCTGGCAACTTGTAGGCTAACGCACAGCAAAACCTTACAAAAGTAGTCTTGTTGAATATATTCATCTTCAGCTTTACTTGTTATTCAACATTCATCTAAAATTAAACAAATTAATAATTAAACAAGAACACAAAAAGGTTGAACGAAGGAATAATAATAATATTTTTAAATATTAAAAATTGAAATCAAGAAAAACATTTTTTGTATACATCAGTGGCGGATCCAGGAATTTTAGAAGGGGGGTTACAAAGGTTTTACCAGGAATACCAGGAAAAGGGGGTGGCTTACTAAGGATAATACTGAGAAATATAAGCGAAACGGTGAGGACCCCTGCATTCACCTGCATCTGTACATAACTAATAAGATATGAATTATTTAAAATATTACAATATTGACTTTCTTCTTGATGGGCCATAAGCCAAGAGTCAAACACTTTAGTACTTTTGAAACTTTCATGTGTTATCAAGGTCTATTGAGTGTTCTATACTTTATTATTTAAAATATTACAACATTGACTTTCTTCTTGATGGGCCATAAGCCAAGAGTCAAACACTTTAGTACTTTTGAGACTTTCATGTGTTATCAAGGTCTATTGAGTGTTCTATTTGTTCAGTGCTAACACTTACAGCCATTCTCCATCACACGCACCTCTCTAGCAATTGTTTCTGTTGTGATGAAGAAGCTTTTAGTGGATGTCAATCAAGGCGTTTCCATGACATTCTATAGGTATGTGGCCTTATAGCTTTGTGTTTTCTGACAATGTTATGGAAACGCCTTGTGATTGACATCCATCGAAACCTTCTTTGTCGGGACAGAAACAATCGCCAGACCGCACATGTGATTGAGAATGGCTGTAAGATCTAGGATACGCCCCAAAAAATTATTTATTTTCAGCTTTTGACAGGGTATAGACAATCTTCATGTATAGCACAAACAACCCAACCTCTGAAATCTAATTTATGCTTCTAAATTCTGAATTATGGGTGTTTTTTGATTTTTGGAAAATCAGGAACTGTGCTGTGCTGGAATGGACTTCGGTTCACTGGATCGAATTTTATACACTGAATTTGCAGTATTTATCCGATAATTTCTATTTTGTTAATTACAAACATATTGGATCTTGGATCATAGAATATTTTGTTTGTCTGCCCATCCAACAACAGTCAAAAACTTTAGTACTTTTTAGACTGTAAACACCAAGGTCTATCGAGTGTTAAACTCCCTTTAACTTGAAGTTAGCTTCTGAATTCTGCATTTTCAGAGATTTTAATTAAAAAGAAAGAAGCAGGTGAGATTTTTTGGAAAATCCAGAATTGTGTAAATTGATGGACACAAAAAGGTTTTTATGCCAAATTTAAAGTGTTTTTCCTACATTTAATTTTTTATCTTATCATTGTTTAAGAAGCCATCTATACATGTTCGTGGTCTGTAAAATTAATGCGCTTTATTGTATGCTTGTAATTCAATATATACATAGATCAAAGCATAGTTAATAGAGAGGAATGGTTAGGAAACCCTTTTGTTATATGTCTTTGTTCACTTTTTTCAAGCGTGACCGTGCACAATCCTTTGTTTTACCATTGTCTTACGATTGTTGGCAATGGTTGAGTGAACAGACCAAAATCTTTCTTTTGGCTGCTAGTTCAAAATACTTAAAGATTTATAAGAGATATTTGAATATTCCTTACAATAATCCCATAGATGGAGTTTTTGTTTACTTATTTTGCAATTTCGGATGAGCATAAATCAAACATTGTGCACGGTCAAGACCGGTTCAACATCAAAAGTGAACAAAGACCTGATAACAATAGGTTTCCTAACCATTCCCCTCTATTAACTATGGTCAAAGGTAGATCAAACACAGATCAATTAACAGTACCGAAAGTACATAATAAATTAATAATGTAACTATCATTTTTAACTTGCTGTAATTTGATGCTGAAATTTAAAAACTCAAGAGTGATTTTTGGAAAACATTGCCAAACCTGGAGATAGTACACTACACACTACTATGTGTCTTCTCTCCACACTATTCTTTAATTTATTCATTTAGAATGGAGAACATTATGACTCCTAGTCCATTTTCCAAATAATATTTGAACTAATAAGATTATAAAATACTCTGAATAGGCTGATAGGAATATAAAATACATTGTCGTTGTTGTTTGTGTCATATAACAGGAGTAGGGAGGGGGAGCAAATGTTAGTTAATGAGTCAAATTTGGAATACATTATGCTATTCATATTATGCATATTGTGAGAATTCGTAATCCATAACATCAACTAGGGAATGTAGAATCTTGTGGCATGTGCAATAGGTGCACTGACCACATTAAATAAAGGTCATTAGAAAAAATACAATGTTTATACCTGGAGATCAAGGCAATACATCAAATGATACATCAGATCTCAGATGAAGAAGTCTTGTTTCCATGTACAGTAAAGAAGATGTCACATACCCAGTCTAGATAGCTTGTTCACTTGTGAATCTCCTTCAAGTCTAAAAGAATTGAATAAGTTGATATCATTTTATTGAATTCAAAGGTGTAATCTGAACTCGATTGAATAATGAAACTGAAATGTAAAATCCAGTTGTAATAAGGCAAAAAATGACTAGAAATCCTGGATATAAGTAATAATCTTTATAATCTTTAATAAAAAGTTATTAATAATAATAATAAAAGCAATGAAACGTTGAAATCCAGGCGCTCTACAAAACAGTAAGTTATTTCTGGGTTCCATTTTGTAGGATATAAAAGACTCGTCGAAAGGATGTTGGAATAAACTGAGTCTTACGGATATAAATTATACATGAATATCATACGTACCTGAATATAAAGAAACTAGGGTTCTCAATACAACAGCTGATAAGTTTTCTATTACATCCTAGCAGCACACAACCATGAAGAATAAATCATGGTAAAACTACTTCCTCAAACCGCCATCTTGATACTCATATCCTGTGTGACACTAACCACAGGGAGCCCAACTTAGATTAAAATAAATTGTGAAAATAAAATCAGAAAGATTAAATAGTATTTTGTTATTAATTCGAGGTCAAGATAATGTTTTCATTAATGCGGAAGAGTAAAAAATCGATTAAAAATGTACCAGGAATTTTTTTCGCGTGCGCCTTTGTTTTTCTATATATTTCTATAAACTATATACATAGGTTTGAAGTCCATACGCCGCCTCAGCTCTGCGGATGTCTCGGAGGTATGGCAAAGTGGAATCGCATTTTTTGAATTTCGTTTTGGTGGGTTTGAATCGCATCTTATCCACATAAGAATTTCTCTTTCTTTTCTTAATCCATCTTTCATAAAATTTAAATCTTCAACAATGAGGCATAAGTTCGATCAGACGTTATCATATAACTATAAGCAATATCGATCTTTCCTGGCAAAGTTTGCTGACAAGAACATTTACTGCACTTCCAAATCTATATCATATGCCCGCAAAGGACTAGTGGGTGGTGCCGTGAAGACTTCTGGAAACTATTGCGCAATTTCTGCATTTTCTGACAAGGAAAATAAACAGCCACCCCAGTAAATAATATAACAACAAAGGATGGTAAAAAGATAAGAAAATTCATTGGTGATTCTGACAGAGAACATTGGGATATTTCAGAATTCTCAAGTAGTGTGACATGCACAACGCAAAACTGTTTCTTTTATAGCCTGAAAAAGGGCAGAACCTGCAAAGGAGGAGCCAGAGCCACTTGGATACCGACACAAATGCAGGAAATTTTCCCGCATTCCTCGAATTCCTATTGACGGTTCCAGGATTATTAATCACCAGAGGCGACAAAATTATGGCAAGTGGCTGTCAACGAATTGTTTGTTTTAATCCTATATTTTGAAGGCGATTCAAAACAATATGCCTCTTAGTTATGCGATATTTAATATATATAAACAATTATGGATCAGTTTATAACAGTAACATTAAATATAATATATTTGAAAGTTCGGTGTTTCATCCTTCTTAGTCGATACCAACGGCAAAACATGTCTGTAACGTTAGGATGGCACATTAAACAGTGAAACTGGTCGGATGTAACTTTCTTTATTATGGCTGTGGGACAACCATGTTGCAGCCATTCTACATCGCATGTGTTTTCCACAGGGAACCCATATACAATCTTGTGAACCACAGGGAACCCATTATACTACAATGTCAGCATTAGTTTTCAGATACCAGTATCCTCAGTAACCCTAGCCTGGTCTCTTTGTTTAAAATCATTTGACAAACTCGTAGTTTACGAACAGGAATTTTTTTAAACATGTGCACTCAGACTGAGTATTTAGAATTCGTCTGAACTACTAAATACGTGTTTTACACTAAAAAGTTTGCTAATTATTGATTAATTGAGAAAACTATAGCTTGCGACATGGTTGTAACGACTTGAAAACGTCCTTCCCTGTAGGTCTTTGGTCTGGACTCTTTTCTCTGCAATTTCTATAGAGAGATTGAAATTGACAAATTTGAAGTTCTTTGATCACGTATGAATCTATAAAGATACCATTAAGAGAGTAAATTTCACTGGCCTTACTTTTTTCTGACTCTTGGGCAAGGTGTCTTGGATTGCTGGCATCGGTTGGAGGTTTTAAAGTCCACAGGTAGCCCAGGCTTACCGTTAGTGTTCAATAACTGAATCGATCGACAGACAGACAGACAGACAAAGATTATATGGGTATCATATGGGCAGTTTTGAATCCTCATTTTTACGCTTTAAAATAATTCAAATCAAATAAAACTCTCACCGTGTGTTGTTGATATATTGAACAACCCCAAGGTTTAAATACAGCTCATTTCGTTTGGGTTTAGATGACGCTTGCCCACCACACACTAAAGAGGAGTTATTCAACACTAACGGTAAGCCTGGGCTACTTGTGTTTGAGTCCCTTTTTGGTGACTGACCACTAATTTTGGTAATTTGTACCCACCAGTTTTTATGGGGTTCGAGCAATAGACTATAAACTCTCGTAAACAATTGTGGACGAAGCACTCTCTGATCTGAAGTCATCACGGTCTTATGACTCAAGTTCCAAGACAGTATACGATTATATATTTTCAAAAATTGCGCGCTTGTCAAACTTTGTTTGACACTAAGCATATAAACACGGTAAAGAATGTAAAACAGCAAATAACTTTATTGAACTTCAAAGGCCTGTTGACACAACCTAATGGGATAATAATTTGATCCATAGCAACGGCTTTATCATGCTGAGGTGAAGAAAAGTGGTTCTGGCTCCTTGCGAGTATCATGGCTTCCCATAATAATTTAAAATTATATATACTTAATTTGTAATCATTTACGATAATAAACTCTTGTGGTTAAAAATATCCAAGTATTTAATTCATTTGTTCTAATTCTACATTTTCATAATCATAAAATAGGAAGAAAAAAACAATTATTAGTGTTTTGTTAGATACCAATGTCAAATAAAAATAATTGATAAAATCATTCTTTTCTGTGAAACATTCCGTATCTTTTGGCTAACATTGCAAACTTCTTCAGCTGTACTAAGCCTTCGTGCATGATACAGGCAACCCAGTGAACGACTATATGGGGTCTCGTTTCTTGGTCAGGATTTTACAATTCTATATTTCAAACCCTTCTTCTTGAACTGAGTTGTAAAGGTAAGCTATGAAGGAAGTTTAAAAGCACTAGAGATAAAAGATTCTCAACCATATTTCTCGTTTTATAGGGTATCAATCATCAACCCACGGCTTTACATTGAACCATCGTAGTACATTCCTTTCTTTCATACTTATTTCATAGGGAATCAAATATAATAACATGTATGTAATACCGTTTTCAGAACCATATACAACGTGAAGACGGCTTAAACTATGATACAATTAAATGTGAATCGTAAAACTTGCATTTTCACTCCCTTTGATTCATCTAATGATCCCCAAAGGCTCTAGATCTCAGGCAACGGTGCCATGAATAATCGAAATGCACTTTTTTCTGAGTGTGTATCAGGATCCATTCTGAAACATCGTATGAGTGGGAAACATACGGTACTGCCTTACAGTACGTACACGGTACGACATGCCGTAACATTGAAATGCCTTCCCATAAGCATGGTTATCGTATGAGTGGGAAACATACGGTACTGACTTACAGTACGTACACGGTACGACATGCCGTAACATTAAAATGGCTTTCCATAAGAATGGTTATCGTATGAGTGGGAAACATACGGTACTGACTTACAGCACGTACACGGTACGACATGCCGTAACATTGAAATGGCTTCCCATTAGAATTAATTAAACATTATACATACTTCATTTGTAAGCATTTATGAGTAATCAACTCTTGTCGTTGAAAAAATCCATGCATTAGTTTTTCATGATTCTAGAGGTGCACCTGAAAATTATCAGTCTCTAATGGTGTACCTTGTCCAATAAAGTTATTATTATAATTATTACATGTTCAATATAAAATAGAAATAAAAGAAAAACAAACTATTGACTCCTAATAATACAAAATGGAACTTAAAATTTTCTACGATCTACCTTCGATAAACATCCGTATTTTAGCTTAACAGTTGTTTTTCTTAACACTTACTTATTGCCTTCTAACAGAGAACGCATTAAAACAAAGTGGTTCTATTAATTGTCTATGATCTATTATCTGCTAATCATTCGTGTTTTTCTTTATCATTTCTTGTTATCATTCATATTCTCACGGCTTGCGTGCTTATCCAAACTTGACTTGACATACTACAAGATCAAAAGATAAATAGGGATTCCAATACATTGTGCATCCAATAAAATGTTAGTATTCTCAGCCTAATTTTAACGTGTTTTTATATTTGTAGTCTATAACATGTCCACTCATTCGTTATCTGCTTTATCATTTAACAAACACGTTTTAAATGCTCTTGAGCGTTATATCATCACCCATGATAAAAAATGGCGCCCAGTATTTTGGTTCTATATACGTGTTTCTCATCTCGTTCATTGTCAGCTGTAGACTCGTACTGGCACTTTTCCCATTTTTCAGATTGCCATAAAACGATGTCATGAAGTCGAGTGTTGCATCGTCATCGATGGCCCACAGAGACGCTACCACTGCACGAGCACCTGACGCTAGAAAGGCTCGACACATGCCAACTACTCCTTCAGCTCTAATTTCACCACGTCCACTGTGACAGCAGCTTAACACAACTAACTGTGCACGTACTTGAGCCTGCTGTACATCAGCCATGGTCAGCATGTAATCTTCTTCATCTGGGGTCTTTGTTGCTCTTACCTCAGGAGAAGGTGCAAGTACGATGGTAGCTTTTGATAAGATACCATGTGCAGCAATGTGAACCACAGATACCCCTTTTTGTAGTTTCTCTAGGACAGCCTGCTTTGTAGCGGCTTCGCCTATTACTGGCTTAACACCAAGTTTATAAGCTATTACGATTGCTTCTGCTTGTGCACCTGGCAAGCGGTCAATATAACGTTCTTCTCCATCCATCATTACCTTCCCAACCAAAGGGTTACCAATAATCAAAGGCTTGGCATCGCTGGTTTGGTCTGTTGGGAAGTCTCCAAAGTGCTTTAAAGTCGCTAATGAAGGAGCAAGTCTAATGCGCTTTGTCTCTGATAAATACTTTCCCGTGGGAGGATCTCGTAAAGCGGGAAAAGGTACTTTGTATAAGGGACCTTCAGGAATAATAACAACCTCGTCTTCCTTCGATGATAGTATTCTATCACATTCTAAGATATCAAATAGATCTTCTAGAGTAGATCTCTTGGTTTCAGCACTATTCTCATTAGATTCTCCTCTGTTAGAATCGAGGTTAAGCAGTAATGCCGTTGGTTGATTAAGTCCCTCGTATTCTTCTTGGCTTCTTCTTTGTTCTTTTTGAATATCTTCTTTTCTGTCCAAGGACCTGTTCTCACAGTTGATTACCTCACGAACACCCATTTCGTTAAACGACCTATCGACGTCTATCTGTAGGGAATGATTACTACGCATTGAATAATGCAAATTTGTCTCCCCTCCAATAAAAAACTTCAGAAAATCATTTAAAAAAAGCGAGTAAAAGGCAATGCTGAAGTCATTTCTTGAGACCAGAGACAAAACATCGCTGTACTCTAGGTGTTCATCATTGCTCTCCTCTTGTTCCATCTTGAAGTTTGACATCATAAGATCTTTCAAGGCTCTTGCACGACAACGATCTAACACTAAAAGCGCTTCCTCGATCTGTTCGAAAAGTATTAACGGTATTGCCAACATCTTATAACTATCGATATATTGGTCAAAAATTGAGATCTTGAATTCATCGCGACTACCAAGTGTGGTAAAGATCGCTTCAAAGCATCGTATAGCTTCTCTTAGATAAATTTTTACCAAGTTCAGTTCTCTGTTCAAGAAAAGCAGTAATTGACCATATTCATGATAGAATTTGGATAGGAACCAACAAGTATCAGAGCAAGACTCAGCAGTAGGTAGCCCTTGTTTGAAACTGCGTAAAGCCATGTAATTCTGACCCATCAAATGATACAAGTTCCCGATTGTTGTGAAACAGAACAAGTTCACAGAACGATCCGAGTCCATTTCTTTTAATTGCTCAAGGCAATTTATTGATTTTTCATATTCTTTTTTAAAACGATAAAAATTGTAAAGCTTCATTAAAGCTCTGACTTTTCTATCTTTATCGCCTGTCTTCACCTCTTGGTCAAGATCCTGTAGAATCTCATCTTCAGAACAAGTTGGCACCTCTAAGGGTGAATCACACTTGTCAAACAAACCAACTGCTGCATAAAGATTAGAACGAATTTGTTTGAACTTTTCTTCAGCTTCTTTTTCTCCAAGCTCTGTAGCAATCGCCAAGCCTGCATCTACACTCTGAAACGCTTCATTCCACTTGAACGAGTCCTCATATACTCTAGCGAGACAAAGACGTCCCATCATCTCAAATTTTTTGTCGCCTATTTCTTGAGAGATGTCCAGGCATTTCTTACCGTATTGGATGGCATTATCGAGACTGAGACATGCTTCAATCCTTTTCTCGCCAGGTTTTCTTTTCGCTATTTCAAAATGAGCTCCTCCTAGCTCTAAGTACGCATTCATCATAGCCTCCTGATCGTTGTTTTCCATGGCGCAATCAAGGAACTTGTGCGCATACAGAATAGTGTCATCATATTTCTGCATGTTTTTATATGCGACCAATATAAGGTTGTAAGCATCCATCTCGCCTTTAGCACTATCAATTTCCTGGGCAATTGTAAGACATTTTTTGCCACAGTCAATAGCATCATCATAACGAGCTAAGCACAAACATGCAATTCCCATTTCACGATGTCCATACATTTCGTTTTCTTTATCGCTTATAGTTTGAGAAATTTCGATCCATTTCTTGGCGTGCAAGACAGCGTTTTCAAACTCGTTCTGCTCCCTATATTTGACGGACAAACATTCATGAACAATTAACTCACGACTTGGTGTTGCTTCAGCGAACGGTAACATTTCTTTCAGACACCTCAGTGAATCAGCATGTCTACCCATTACAACACACTTATTGCAGTTGGGAATGGCATCATCGTACTTTCCTGAATAATAACATATATCGCCAAGTAAGTTATAAGCATGAACCTCAGCATTTTTATCGCCAATAGTTATTGCAAGCTCAATACACTTCTTGCAATAGATAATTGCATTGTCGTAGTCAGAAAGAGCGTGATATATCTGCCCCATTAATAGGTAAGCCTCGACTTCAACACATCTGTCTTCTATTTCCCTTGCTATTTCAATGCATTTCTGTCCAAAGTCAATGGCGTCTCGATAGTGATTCAAGCCAAGATGTGCTCTTCCAAGCTCTGAGTACGCGTTCATCATAGCCTCCTGATTGTTGTTTTTCATGGCGCAATCAAGGTACTTGTGCGCATACAGAATAGTGTCATCATATTTCTGCATGCTTTTATATGCGAGCATTATGCAGAAATATGCATTCATCTCGTCTTCAGTACTATCAATTTCCTGGGCAATTTTAAGATATTTTTTTCCACAGTCAATGGCATCATCATAATGAGCTAAGTACAAAAATGCAAGTCCCATATCATGATGTCCACATAATCCGTTTTTTCTGTCGTCTATAGTTTGAGCAATTTCGATCGTTTTCTTAGCGTGCAAGACAACGTTTTCAAACTCGTTAAGCTCCCTATATGTGAAGGAGTAATATCTATGAACTATTAACTCATAACATGGTATTGCTGCAGCTAACGGTAATATTTCCTTCAGACACCTCAGTGAATCAGCATGTCTACCTATGCTGTTGCTATGCACTACGTACTGCATGCATGAATTCATCATGGTACTTATATCATTACAGTGTTTAGCCTTCTCTATGGATTCCTTGCACAGACAAATCAGCTGTTCAGTTGACAGTCCAAGTCCCTCTGGCAACATGGAGGCTGACACACAGCAAAACCTTACGAAAGTAGTCTTGTTGAAAATATTCATCTTCAGCTTTACTTGTTATTCAACATTCATCTAAAATCAAACAAGAAATTGATAATTAAACAAGAACACACTAGAACGAACGAAGAAAGAATAAAAATATTTTTAGATTAAAAATTGAAATCAAGGAAAACATTCTTTTGTATACATCAGTGGCAGATCCAGGAATTATAGAAGGGGGGTTACAAAGGTTTTACCAGGAAAACGGGGGTGGCTTACTAAGGATAATACTGAGAAATATGAGCAAAAAGGTGAGGGGAGGGGGTGGTGACTAGTCATCCCCTTCACCACCCCTGCATCCACCCTTGTACATAAATAATAAGATATGAATTATTTAAAATATTACAATATTGCCTTTCTTGTTGATGGGCCATAAGCCAAGAGTCAAACACTTTAGTACTTGTGAGACTTTCATGTGTTACCAAGGTCTATTGAGTGTTCTATACTTTATTATTTAAAATATTACAATATTGACTTTCTTCTTGTTGGGCCATAAGCCAAGAGTCAAACACTTTAGTACTTTTGAGACTTTCATGTGTTACCAAGGTCTATAGACGACTTTTATAACTCAGTTTTTTCAGATAGAGAAAATTAAGCCTTTTTACCAGAAACAATTATTGCTATCTGAGAAAATACTTCACAACTATTTCCAGAAAAGTTTGTAGAATTTTACTGCATACCAAAGAAGTTCTGAAAGAACGAAAATAGAGAGTTTCGTATGTATTTATCACTGGAAGCCTTGGTGGCCTCGTTTTGGTGCATTTTCAAAACTTCAAATGCTCATATCTTGTAAAGGATTTATTAATTTAAGTAGAAACTCACACGCCTTATCTGAATCAACAAGATCAATGATTTAAAACGGTTTTCACTCCAAAAACATTGATTCTTAATGTTTATGCAAATTAGCAGCAGCCAGTTATGAAAGTCGTGTATTGAGTGTTAATTTAATTTTCAGCTTTTAAAAGGGTATAGACAATTCTTCATGTATAGCACAAACATACCCAACCTCTAAAATCTAATTTTTCCTTTACACATCTAAATTATAAGTGTTTTTTATTTTTGGAAAATCCACAACCGCGCATGGATGGAATGGAATGGACTTCGGTTTACTGGATCGTGCGGATCGTTTTTACGCTGAATTTGCAGCTTTCATTCTATAATATTTTTTTAAAAGTATTCGTAACTAATGGTTTTGTGCTGAAATTTTGAAAAAACTCATTGGATCGCAAACATTTGCTTGTCTGCCCATCCACCAACAGTCAAACGCTTTAATACTTTTGAAACTGTAAACACCAAGGTCTATCAATTGTTCTATTCAATCCATGATAATTTACATTTAAGGGAGTAAAATCAGTGTTAGACATGAAGTTAGCTTCTGAATTCTGCATTTTCACATATTAAAAAGAAAATACAGAAGCTATGATTTTTTTGGAAAATCCAGAATAGTGTAGATTGATGGACTGGGTCTTGGATCACAAAAATAAATGTATGCTGCAGAATTTAAATTTTTTATCTTAAACTTGACATTAAACTAGTGATTAGCTGCTGAAATTTAAAATAATGAAGATTACTTTTTTGGAATAATTGGAAAACATTAGATTGCAAAACATTTTGCTTCTTGTCTGTCCGTATACCAACAGTCAAACACACTAGTACCTTGTATTGACCGTCAATCATATGAGAATCAGTGTCGTGTGGTTAAGAACATGATCTAGTAAAACATTTTGCTTCTTGTCTGTCCGTATACCAACAGTCAAACACACTAGTACCTTGTATTGACCGTCAATCATATGAGAATCAGTGTCGTGTGGTTAAGATCATGATCTAGTAAAACATTTTGCTTTTTGTCTGTCCGTATACCAACAGTCAAACACACTAGTACCTTGTATTGACCGTCAATTATATGAGAATCAGTGTCGTGTGGTTAAGAACATGATCTAGTAAAACATTTTGCTTCTTGTCTGTCCGTATACCAACAGTCAAACACACTAGTACCTTGTATTATATGACCGTCAATTATATGAGAATCAGTGTCGTGTGGTTAAGAACATGATCTAGTAAAACATTTTGCTTCTTGTCTGTCCGTATACCAACAGTCAAACACACTAGTACCTTGTATTGACCGTCAATTATATGAGAATCAGTGTCGTGTGGTTAAGATCATGATCTAGTAAAACATTTTGCTTTTTGTCTGTCCGTATACCAACAGTCAAACACACTAGTACCTTGTATTGACCGTCAATTATATGAGAATCAGTGTCGTGTGGTTAAGAACATGATCTAGTAAAACATTTTGCTTCTTGTCTGTCCGTATACCAACAGTCAAACACACTAGTTCCTTGTATTATATGACCGTCAATTATATGAGAATCAGTGTCGTGTGGTTAAGAACATGATCTAGTAAAACATTTTGCTTCTTGTCTGTTCGTATACCAACAATCAAACACACTAGTACCTTGTATTATATGACCGTCAATTATATGAGAATCAGTGTCGTGTGGTAAGAACATGATCTAGTAAAACATTTTGCTTCTTGTCTGTCCGTATACCAACAGTCAAACACACTAGTTCCTTGTATTATATGACCGTCAATTATATGAGAATCAGTGTCGTGTGGTAAGAACATGATCTAGTAAAACATTTTGCTTCTTGTCTGTCCGTATACCAACAGTCAAACACACTAGTATCTTGTATTTTGTGTGCATGTGAGCATATGCATATGGAATACGTACATTTTAAATATTAAAGTTTTTATTATTAAGTTTTATTTTTTGAGACTTTGATGTGGTAAATAGAGTGTGGAATGCTTTTTGAGGTTTAACAGTTTCGATATGTCTAGTTGAACATTTTCATCCATATTGGGATATTTTTTGGGTATTTGTTTATAAATCCTTCTCAAGTGTTGATGCTGATAATCAAGTAAAAGCTTCTTCTAGTACCTTGCCTTAACGAATTATCATAATTCTCTATGGCCTCTTGGCTCAAATCATTCATCCATTCCTTCATTACCTTCTTGATTTATTTATTTTTTTCAATTCTATAATGCAAATTTATTTATAATTCTTCCATCTTATCTAGATTTTTCTTTCTGTTTCATTTAGGGTACGAGAGCTTCTTTAACCTTTAAGGTTTTTCTCTTGCACCCTCAACAAAACATTTAAATATCTTAAAACTATATATAATTATATTTGTAAGTTTATAGTGGAAATCAATAAAACTGTAATAAAACCGTTGAATTTTGACTAGAAATGTTGCACAGAGCCAGATTTTTCAAGTGACTATTGAGAATGGTGTATTATATCATATAAAAAAGCAATATAAGAGTAAATGATCGTATTCCACAATCAAAGAATGCAATACCCATGTGCAACTCATACAGACAACCTGGAGATTTCACTGAGCCCTACACACTACTATGTGGCTTCTCTCCACACTATTTTTCAATTTATCCATTTAGAACGGTGAACATTATAACTCCTAGTCATTGTCCAAATAATATTTGAACTACAATAAGATAATAGGCTTGTAAAGATTCATTTATTTTGTAATGCTATTACCATGATATCCTGGTTATCTGTTGAATTTTGTATGATGGGTTTATAGCTGTGGGTGGGCTCATAACAAAAAGAAAAACATTTTGGTCAAAGAAGAAACAGTTCTTTATTTAATTTCCCAGTCAATGCATAAGTGATGATCACCACCCTGAACATGGTGATAGCCTGGGTAGGTTTATAAATAAAGGTTCAAACGCTAGGGCGAGGTTTTGCATTAGAATTCAAGACCGAGCCCGTGCGTTTGAACTGGTTTAAAATATCCCGGGGGGGGGGGGGGGGTTACTACCACCCCAACTTGGGTAGGGGTGTGCCGCCAGGACCTCAAAACCCTGACCCTATCCCAGACTAAAACTAAGAATTGTACACCCTATCCGAGACTAAAAGACGGAAAAGACGGTTTTACATTCGATTGCAATTAACATTTACTAACGTTTTTATTGTTTTTGTGCCGGCAGAAAGCGTAGACTATTCGCCAGAAAAAAATGACCAAATCGTTAACCCTATCCCAGACTAAAATGATACTCTATCCCAGACAAAATGTAAAAAATGATACCCTACCCCAGACCCAAAAGCCGAAAAACCATACCCTATAGGGCGGCACATACCCGTATATCAAATATAGGGGAGTACTGGATATTTCATCTCTTTTGCAGCTGAAATGTGTTCGCCGACAAAGAAATAGATTTAAGTGTTCAATATTTATTCCATGTAGTACCAGCTTATTTGCTTCCCTTTTTGTTTGTCATTTTCTTTTTCTGTCTTTTTCTCTATCATAGAATAGAATGAAAAGCCATTTTCCGATCGATGGCTTAGAAAAACATAATTATTAAATGCGATGAAAATCTTCGGTAGGGCTTCACGAATTTTCAACGTCCCTTGTGATTGGTTAGGTTTAGGGGCGGGGTTGGGGAAAGGTCATTGTTTTCTATTGTTCTACACAGGTGTGCCCTCCAATAGGATCACATCTTGCAAATTCGTGAAGGACAACCCAAAATCTTACCGTCTTCGTCTCATCCATTATGACTACGTAAACTCACACGAGGATGTCACTCTGACTGTCAAATGACTGGTGCATAACTCCGACTATCGCCTTACTCGGGGAACGTGGGAACGTCACACATAAGAAAAAAGTAAGAAAACAAAAAAACAAAAAAACACACACACACACACACAACAAACAAAGAAGAAGAAACAAACGATTTTATTCGTTTGATCTTCTTGATTAAAATTATGATAGACTTTAAAAGTTTAAAAAAAATTCCGTTCAACATCTAATGTTAAGTTTTACTTGATCACTTATATTTCAACAACTAATTAATTACCAAACATTTTGAAAAAGTTACCCAAGGTTTTTTTGTTATAAAAAAAAAGCGCATTGGGTTTCAATCAACAGCCTACATGTCTTGAGTAGTTCAGTTTTGAATAGTGTTGTTAAGTTGTGACGTATTTCCGGGTCCAATCACGCAAGAGATCGCTAAAATCTTGCCACAACTTATTCCCAGGATTTATTCTCTACCTTCAACAATTAGATATATGAACAGAAAATCCTGCTATGAAGGAAAAAACACAAAAAAAATGTCTGTAGAAGTAATTATTGATTTGGAACGGAAGTCGTTTTATAGTTAACAGCTCTATGATTATGCATCATAAAATATTTGAAATATAACGCACGTACTTATTGGCTGGCTACCGTGTTTATAACAGAGGACAGAGACACACTCGAGAAGCAAGAGAAACACTTAGCTACGCCTCGTCGTTCCTAAGCTTGCTTCTCTCGTGCTCTACAGCTCCCAGCGTGTTTATATGACAGTTTTCCTCATTGATTATTCATAATTCATATATTATATAAGAAATCTGTGAATCAATTTTCCGTAAAACAGTGCTCAATACATCAATGGAAGTAGAGCAGAATATTTGTTTGAGAAGAAAAAGTCAAGACAACATTTTTCCCGAGAAGCCTGTTTCGTGAATTGCTTCACTCTTCAGGGGATTTAATGATAAGAATATTCGTTACTATCATTTATATAGAAAAAGTATACATAATTAATTAGTGGATGTAGTTTAGCTGTTGCGTAATAATGCTTTGTTTCTGTGGCGGCATGAAGATACAAGTTCGTTGCGCTTATTTAATGATGAGAGTTCCGGTCGATAAATTATTAGAAACTTTTCTTTAAGACAAAGGTTACATCTTTTGCTGGAGCTGTTGTAGGCGGAGCTTGAAGATAGGACGCGCCATAAAATGGAGTAGTTGATATTATCGTTCTTGAGAGTCCAGATGTATTTGCTGAGTTCAGTCGAGTTTTTATGTTGTTCGTGGCGGAATGAGGCGGTGTGGTTTCTGTATCGTGTTTTGAAGTCGTTTTCTGTGAGTCCTATGTATGTTGCGGTAGTGTTGTTGTCCTTTCTTGTGACGGTGGCTTGGTATACAACTGCAATTGTTCTTTTGTCGGCAGTTGCAGAACAACAGGCGACTGTCACATCTTTCATCCGACAAAGCATCCTTCGACCAAGCTGCCCCTCCATATCAAAAAGCACTTGACGAAAGCGGATACCAGTACATCCTAAACTACGAACCAACCGCGACCACAAAACGCAAAAACAGACAACGAAACGGCATACTCTGGTACAACTCCCCATTTAGCAAAAATGTCACACCAATGTCGGACAGAGATTCCTTGGCCTAGTTGACAAACACTTTCCTAGAGGCCATTATCTTAGGAAAGTCTTTAATCGTAACACCATCAAGATCAGTTACAGCTGCATGAACAATGCCAAACAAATCATTGACAATCATAACAAGCGCATTTTACATCCACCGAGAGACGACAACGATACCGCAAACAACTCAAAGGACGTGAAAACATGCAACTGCCGTTGTCTGTTTCTTATGTTATACACGCTCCTGTACAGTCGAGCACTCTCGTCGAATACTGATACTCCAAAGATGGAACAGATAAGATTCAACTATTCAATGAAAAATATTCCTATACCTCCAAGAAACAACTATCTAAAGAAACTCATCTTAAAAACCGAAAACGTCATCAAACGCATGAGATGGAAAGCCTTCTTTCTTGATAGAAATAACGAAGACGACCCCCATACCGACGACCGCAGCGATACATTCGGATTTAAATCAAGAAAATGCCCACCACAAAACGAAGATCTAAACAACTTTGAAGCTGACTTACTAGGTATGATCAAAAACATCCAATTCAGGAACATATGCGACGAATTCCAAGACCAACTACGTAATGATATAAAGAAGATCAACAACTCCAGCACAAACTATCTCTGCGAAATAGAAAATACGCTAACAGCACCGAACTTTCTAAATACATCTGGGACATTAAAGATAACAACAAAGACTACAACATAGAATGGACAATCATCACTTCAGCCAGACCATACAGCAGCATTTCTAAGAGGTGTGACCTGTGCTTAACAGAAAAGCTACTTATCGTCAAAGCAAACAGCGACACTCTTTTAAACAAGCGATCCGAATTGATCTCCAAATGCCGACATGAAAACAAGTTCTATCTGATGAACAATAGAAATCCAGGCCTAGCTAACTCCTTTCCGAACAATACTTCTTTTGTAAATAATCATTACACCTCTTGTATATAAATATCACAGTAATAGGAATATGTTTCATTAAAGTCTGTCTGATGAGTGCGTAAGCACGAAACTCGGAGTTACAGTGAACATGTCTCGTCTTTAATCCAATCTTTACTATATATCTGTTGTTCTGCATCCCTACGCATCGAGCACTGTTTCAACAGTATAGACCACATTACATACTTTGTTATATATATATATATATATATATATATATTGCCCTGATAAATCACATTTGGTGAAGTATGGGTGGCGTGGAAGTGAGTGCTTGCCTCTCACCATTGAGACAACAGTTAGTTCCATTCCTGTACACAGTGTTGTATATGAGTAGATCTACTTCTTGATTCTCTCCTTTGTTTTAATCATGAGGGTTTTTACAGAGCAACTACTGTAACAGGGGCCACTTACATACTTAGACATCATTATTTTGTCAATAGCAATAAAAATATATCTTTAGCCGCTATTGTTTTCTGCTGTTTTCTGATTGGCTCTACTCTAATTTTCAATTATTTCATTTGTAAAACTGAATAATTCATAGAAATTAAAGACTTCAGCACAAGCTGTAAAACTTTTTATGATATCAATTCCATTATGAAGTTTGAATTGAAAATGAAACTACAAATCCTTTGAACAATTAGCTTATATCGTTCAATTAGCATCTTTTCTTTCTGTCATTATAGAATAACCCAATTCGTTTTCTAATTAACCAATTGATTTTGTAATTTCTCAATGCATTTTATAATTTATTTAACCATCCTACTTATAAACCAATTAATTTTCTAATTAACCGATTAATTGTCTCGTTATGTGATATTTATAACAAGAATTTGGCTCAAAATAAGCTGTTTGTTAGGAAAGACTTATTGAATTCAGAACATTACAATGAATTTATCACCAGTAGGTGAGCAAAATGTAAGTTAACACCAAGAGATTAAGTAAAATATGAGCCGAAAATTATCCGAAGAAACAACTCAAAACCTTGGGGATAAGTTTAAGTTAGCTAAAACATACCCATTTACCAGAACAGTTTACTATTTAGACTTTCACTTATCCTGAAAGGATACCTCATAAATCTTGTGGGAACAAACTTATGTTTACAATGATCTAAGGGTACGTGGAAATCCCAGCTGGAGTGTCCACTTATTACTCCAGTGAACAACAAGGCGATAGTGCAAATACACGACATAAAAAAACTCTTCTTACGTTGTCTATATTGAATTTCGTACCTTAAGTATTGGTTGCAAAGAAAGTAGGACTCCAACTAAAACAGCTGATATACTTTTCATAGCATCTTAGCGGCGAAAAAAGGCCGTAAAGTTGTTCCTTCGATGCACCCGTCGCCGATGTCTCCGTCGCCATCTTCGTTGTCCTTCGTGAAGAGATATCGAGGTGGCTAGATTTCACATTTTTCGGATAACGCTTCTCAGCCAATCGTTTTGGGTAATTCCCGTAACCATGGATTCAATTATGCAATATGCCCACATATTTGGTTTATAAGACACAATATCTGGTTTCTGCACGTAACGTCCACATTTTTAGAAATTATGCGAAAGCTAAAAAGGGCACCATATCAAAATCAAATCAATGAATAGTCCGATCTTGATAAAATTAGATGAAAATAAAGTTTCATTAATTAACTATGTCTCTGAAATAAATAATGATTGAAGTCCTTCTACAACTCGAGATACAGCGGATTTAGTTCAGGCGGTCGTGAGTTTTGGAAACTGGAATGAGCTTCCTTAAAGACTTCAGCACAAGCCGTAAAACTTTTTATGATATCAATTCCATTATGAAGTTTGAATTGAAAAGAAACTACAAATCTTTTGAACAATTAGCTTATATCGCTCAATTAGCATCTTTTCTTTCTGTCATTATAGAATAACCCAATTCGTTTTCTAATTAACCAATTGATTTTGTAATTTCTCAATGCATTTTATAATTTATTTAACCATCCTACTTATAAACCAGTTAATTTTCTAATTAACCGATTAATTGTCTCGTTATGTGGTATTTATAACAAGAATTTGGCTCAAAATAAGCTGTTTGTTAGGAAAGACTTATTGAATTCAGAACATCACAATGAATTTATCACCAGTAGGAGAGTAAAATGTAAGTTAACACCAAGAGATTAAGTAAAATATGAGCCGAAAATTATCTGAAGAAACAACTCAAAACCTTGGGGATAAGTTTAAGTTAGCTAAAACATACCCATTTACCAGAACAGTTTACTATTTAGACTTCTACTTATCCTGAAAGGATACCTCATAAATCTTGTAGGAACAAACTTATGTTTACAATGATCTAAGGGCACGTGGAAATCCCAGCTGGAGTGTCCACTTATTACTCCAGTGAACAACAAGGCGATAGTGCAAATACGCGACATAAAAAAACTCTTCTTACGTTGTCTATATTGAATTTCGTACCTTAAGTATTGCTTGCAAAGAAAGTAGGACTCCAACTAAAAGAGCTGATATGCTTTTCATAGCATCTTAGCGGCGAAAAAAGGCCGTAAAGTTGTTCCTTCGATGCACCCGTCGCCGATGTCTCCGTCGCCATCTTCGTTGTCCTTCGTGAAGAGATATCGAGGTGGCTAGATTTCACATTTTTCGGATAACGCTTCTCAGCCAATCGTTTTGGGTAATTCCCGTAACCATGGATTCAATTATGCAATATGCCCACATATTTGGTTTATAAGACACAATATCTGGTTTCTGCACGTAACGTCCACATTTTTAGAAATTATGCGAAAGCTAAAAAGGGCACCATATCAAAATCAAATCAATGAAAAGTCCGATCTTGATAAAATTAGATGAAAATAAAGTTTCATTAATTAACTATGTCTCTGAAATAAATAATGATTGAAGTCCTTCTACAACTCGAGATACAGCGGATTTAGTTCAGGCGGTCGTGAGTTTTGGAAACTGGAATGAGCTTCCTTAAAGACTTCAGCACAAGCTGTAAAACTTTTTATGATATCAATTCCATTATGAAGTTTGAATTGAAGAGAAACTACAAATCTTTTAAACAATTAGCTTATATCGCTCAATTAGCATCTTTTCTTTCTGTCATTATAGAATAACCCAATTCGTTTTCTAATTAACCAATTGATTTTGTAATTTCTCAATGCATTTTATAATTTATTTAACCATTCTACTTATAAACCAATTAATTTTCTAATTAACCGATTAATTGTCTCGTTACGTGGTATTTATAACAAGAATTTGGCTGTTTGTTAGGAAAGACTTATTGAATTCAGAACATTACAATGAATTTATCACCAGTAGGAGAATAAAATGTAAGTTAACACCAAGAGGTTAAGTAAAATATGAGCCGAAAATTATCCGAAGAAACAACTCAAAACCTTGGGGATAAGTTTAAGTTAGCTAAAACATACCCATTTACCAGGAATAGTTACTATTTAGACTTTTACTTATCCTGAAAGGATACCTCATAAATCTTGTAGGAATAAACTTATGTTTACAATGATCTAAGGGTACGTGGAAATCCCAGCTGGAGTGTCCACTTATTACTCCAGTGAACAACAAGGCGATAGTGCGAATACGCGACATAAAAAAACTCTTCTTACGTTGTCTATATTGAATTTCGTACCTTAAGTATTACTTGAAAAGAAAGCAGGACTCCAACTAAAAGAGCTGATATACTTTTCATAGCATCTTAGCGGCGAAAAAAGGCCGTAAAGTTGTTCCTTCGATGCACCCGTCGCCGATGTCTCCGTCGCCATCTTCGTTGTCCTTCGTGAAGAGATATCGAGGTGGCTAGATTTCACATTTTTCGGATAACGCTTCTCAGCCAATCGTTTTGGGTAATTCCCGTAACCATGGATTCAATTATGCAATATGCCCACTTATTTTTTTCCGGTCCGGTATCCTAAAAAATCGTGCGTTCTGATTGGCTGTTTGAGCGGGCGGTATTTTGTAAGTATCTGCCCGCGCGCGCGGTCCGGTATCCTTTGCCGCTAAACGACAACACAAAACGATTACCAAAACAAGTAAAAAAAATACGGGGAAAAAAATAAATAAGTTATTTACCGTCCTATAGTCGGTCCGGATAGGAAAAAACTGTGCCCTCGGTCTTGAACACGGACCTCGGCCTAACGGCCTCGGTCCGTATATTCAAGACCTCGGGCACAGTTTTTCCCTATCCGGACCGACTATAGGACGGTAAATAACATATATATATTTGGTTTATAAGACACAATATCTGGTTTCTGCACGTAACGTCCACATTTTTAGAAATTATGCGAAAGCTAAAAAGGGCACCATATCAAAATCAAATCAATGAAAAGTCCGATCTTGATTAAATTAGATGAAATTAAAGTTTCATTAATTAACTATGTCTCTGAAATAAATAATGATTGAAGTCCTTCTACAACTCGAGATACAGCGGATTTAGTTCAGGCGGTCGTGAGTTTTGGAAACTGGAATGAGCTTCCTTTAAGACTTCAGCACAAGCTGTAAAACTTTTTACGATATCAACCATTATGAAGTTTGAATTGAAAAGAAACTACAAATCTTTTGAACAACTAGCTTATATCGTTCAATTAGCATCTTTTCTTTCTGTCATTATAGAATAACCCAATTCGTTTTCTAATTAACCAATTGATTTTGTAATTTCTCAATGCATTTTATAATTTATTTAACCATTCTACTTATAAACCAATTAATTTTCTAATTAACCGATTGTCTAGTTATGTGGTATTCATAACAAGAATTAGGCTGTTTGTAAGGAAAGGCTTATTGAATTCAGAACATTACAATGAATTTATCACCAGTAGGAGAGTAAAATGTAAGTTAACACCAAGAGGTTAAGTAAAATATGTGCCGAAAACTATCCGAAGAAACAACTCAAAACCTTGGGGATAAGTTTAAGTTAGCTAAAAAATAACCATTTACCAGAATAGTTTATTATTTAGACTTTAGAAGGATACCTCGTAAATCTTGTGGGAATAAACTTATGTTTACAATGATCTAAGGGTACGTGGAAATCCCAGCTCGAGTCTCTACTTACTCCAGAGAACAACAAGGCGAGTGCAAATACGCGACATAAAAAAACTCTTCTTACGTTGTTTATATTGAATTTCGTACCTTAAGCATTGGTTGCAAGAAAACCAGGTCTCCAACTAAAACAGCTGATATGCTTTTCATGGCATCTTAGCGGCGAAAAAAGGTCGTAAAGTTGTTCCTTCACAGCATCCGTCGCCGATGTCTCCGTCGCCATGTTTGTTGTCTTTGAGCTATCGCAGTTTTGGGTAATTCTAGCCTCCTTCACAACCTTCTTAGGGTCGTCCAGAAACGTTGCGTGACGACCTCTAAGAACGGGAATCCATTGTATTCGCCAAGTGACGTCAGTGGAAGAATCCACGCACGCTGTTTGCAGAGGAAGTTATTTTGGATTGACGATACTGACTTACAGCACGTCCGGGGCGGGGGTCCCTTGTAAAAGGGGGCGGGGTCCTCTTTCCGAAAATGACCCCTAAAAGGGACCTACCTGTATTTTGGGATGATGGGCGTGGCAGTGATAAAATTTCACCCCTAAGAGGGACCAATAAATGTTTGAAAAGAAGGAATTACAATGGCTAAAAGCCTAGCTCGCAGACTAGGTGCAATATAGAAGGTTAAGCTACATATATAGAAGCCTTTTGTTGATCTTATACCTTAAAAGGGACCACAAAATTCAGATGATGCGCAATCTGGTCGTTATCACCCTAAGCGGGCCCAAAACCCTGATTTCAAAACCCAAAAAGGGACGACGAGGACCCCCGCCCCCTTTCATAAGGGAGTCCCCCGTACCCCGTACCCCGGGCAGCACGTACACGGTACGACATGCCGTAATATTGAAATGGCTTCCCATAAGATTGGTTATCGTATGAGTGGGAAACATACGGTACTGACTTACAGCACGTACACGGTACACGTACATGTATCAGATCTACCCTTTATATATTCTAAACACGTGGGAATTGCCCACGGTATTCTACAAAAGTTACGTTAATACTGAGTAAATAAAAGATATAGATAAAGATTATAAGGTATTATTAAGATATAGATAAAGATTATAAGGTATTATTAAGATATAGATAAAGATTATAAGGTATTGTTAAGATATAGATAAAGATTATAAGGTATTATTAAGATATAGATAAAGATTATAAGATATTATTAAGATATAGATAAAGATTATAAGGTATTATTAAGATATAGATAAAGATTATAAGGTATTGTTAAGATATAGATAAAGATTATAAGGTATTATTAAGATATAGATAAAGATTGTAAGGTATTATTAAGATATAGATAAAGATTATAAGGTATTATTAAGATATAGATAAGATTATAAGGTATTGTTAAGATATAGATAAAGATTATAAGGTATTATTAAGATAAAGATTATAAGGTATTATTAAGATATAGATAAAGATTATAAGGTATTATTAAGATATAGATAAAGATTATAAGGTATTATTAAGATATGGATAAAAATTATAAGGTATTATTAAGATATAGATAAGATTATAAGATATTATTAAGATATAGATAAAGATTATAAGGTATTATTAAGATATAGATAAAGATTATAAGATATTATTAAGATATAGATAAAGATTATAAGGTATTATTAAGATATAGATAAAGATTATAAGGTATTATTAAGATATAGATAAAGATTATAAGGTATTATTAAGATACAGATAAAGATTATAAGGTATTATTAAGATATAGATAAAGATTATAAGGTATTATTAAGATATAGATAAAGATTATAAGGTTTATTAGATATAGATAAAGATTATAAGGTATTATTAAGATATAGATAAAGATTATAAGGTATTATTAAGATATAGATTAAAGATTATAAGGTATTATTAAGATATAGATAAAGATTATAAGGTATTATTAAGATATAGATAAAGATTATAAGGTATTATTAAGATATAGATAAGATTATAAGGTATTATTAAGATATAGATAAAGATTATAAGGTATTATTAAGATATAGATAAAGATTATAAGGTATTATTAAGATATAGATAAAGATTATAAGGTATTATTAAGATATAGATAAAGATTATAAGGTATTATTAAGATATAGATAAAGATTATAAGGTATTATTAAGATATAGATAAAGATTATAAGGTATTATTAAGATATAGATAAAGATTATAAGGTATTATTAAGATATAGATAAAGATTATAAGGTATTATTAAGATATAGATAAAGATTATAAGGTATTATTAAGATATAGATAAAGATTATAAGGTATTATTAAGATATAGATAAAGATTATGAGGTATAATTAAGATATAGATATCGTTAAGATATATAGTTTTGACTTTATCTCTAATAGTTGTGACTTCAATTTTTGCGTTCTTAACCTCTTGACATACTACAAGATCAAAAGATAAAAAGGAATTCCAATACATTGTGCAGCTAATAAAATGTTAGCAAACTCATTCTCTCTAATTCTAACATGCTTTTATATTTGTAGCTGAAGTTACAAATGTAGTAATAGGTTATAGTCATAGTCATGGTGAGTGATGGTGATGATAATAGTGGCAGCTATTATGGTGTATTTCAGCTTATCCAGTTTATCCAATGCCGTAATACGCCTATAATATTCTCACGGCTTGCGTGCTAATCCAAACTTGACTTGACATACTACAAGATCAAAAGATAAAAAGGAATTCCAATACATTGTGCAGCCAATAAAATGTTAGTATTCTCAGCCTAATTTTAACGGTGTTTTTATATTTGTAGTCTATAATGTCCACTCATTCGTTATCTGCTTTATCATTTAACAAACACGCTTTTGAGCGTTATATCATCACCCATGATAAAAAATGGCGCCCAGTATTTTGGTTCTTTATACGTGTTTCTCATCTCGTTCATTGTCAGCTGTAGACTCGTACTGGCACTTTTTCCATTTTTCAGATTGCCATAAAACGATGTCATGAACACGAGTGTTGCATCGTCATCGATGGCCCACAGAGACGCTACCACTGCACGAGCACCTGACGCTAGAAAAGCTCGACATATGCTAACTACTCCTTCTGCTCTGATTTCACCACGTCCACTGTGACAGCAGCTTAACACAACTAGCTGTGCTCGTACTTGAGCCTTCTGTACATCAGCCATGGTCAGCATGTAATCTTCTTCATCTGGGATAACCTTTGTTGCTATTACTTCAGGAGAAGGTGCAAGTAGTATCCTACCTTTAGTGAGACTGCCGTGTGCAGCAATGTGAACGACAGATACTCCTTGTTTTAGCCTCTCTAGAACGGCTAGCTTTGTAGCCTCTGTTGACAATAATGGACGGACTCCAAGTAGCCGAGAAATCTCTTTGGCTTCGTCTTTTGCACCTGGCAAACTTGGAATATCACATTCTTCTTCATCCATCAATACCTTCCCAACCAAAGGATTACCAATAATCAAAGGCTTGGCATCGCTGGTTTGGTCTGTTGGGAAGTCTTTAAAGTTCTTTAAAGTCGCTAATGAAGGAGCAAGTCTAATGCGCTTTGTCTCTGATAAATACTTTCCCGTGCGAGGATCTCGTAAGGCGGGAAAAGGTACTTGGTATAAGGGACCATCGGGAATAATAACAACCTCGTCTTGCTTCGATGATAGTATTGTATTACATTCTAAAATATCAAATAGATCTTCCAGAGTAGATCCCTTGGTTTCAGCACTATTCTCATTAGATTCTCCTGTGTTAGAATCGAGGTTCAGCAGTAATGCCGTTGGTTGATTAAGTCCCTCATATTCTTCTATACATCTTCTTTGTTCTTTTTGAATATCTTCTTCTTTGTCCAATGACCTGTTCTCACAGTTAACCACCTCACGAACACCCATTTCATTAAACGACCTATCGACGTAATTCTGTAGGGAATGATAAGGACAACCTGAAAAATGCAAATTTGTCCCCCCTCCAATAAAAAACTTCATAAAAGCAATAAGATTAAGCGAGTAAAAGGCAATGCTGAAGTCATTTCTTGAGACCAGAGACAAAACATCGCTGTACTCTAGGTGTTCATCATTGGCCTCCTCTTGTTCCATCTTGAAGTTTGACATCATAAGATCTTTCAAGGCTCTTGCACGACAACGATCTAACACTAAAAGCGCTTCCTTGATCTGTTTGCCGTGTATTAACAGCATTGCCAACATCTTATAACTATTGACATATTGGTCAAAAATTGAGATCTTGAATTCATCACGACTACCAAGTGTGGTAAAGATTGCTTCAAAGCATCGTATAGCTTCTCTTAGATAATGTTCTGCCAAGTTTAGTTCTCTGTTTAATAAACACAATAATTGTCCAAAGCCATAATAGAATTTAGATAGCTGCTCATCAGTATCAGGACAAGACTCAGCAGTAGGTAGCCCTTCTTTAAAACTGTGTAAAGCCATGTCATTCTGACCCATCAAATGATACAAGTTTCCGATTTCTGTGATACAGAACAAGTTCCAAGAACGACCCAAGTCCATCTCTTTTAACTGCTTAACGTAATTTATTGATTTTTCATAATCTTTTTTGGAAAGATAGAATTTGTAAAGCTTGATGGAAGCTCTAAGTTTCTTTGTTTTATCGCCTGTCTTCACCGCTTCGTCAAGTTCCTGTAGAAGCTCATCCTCAGAACATGTTGGTATCTCTAATACTTCCTTTACTGAGGGTGCATCAACCTTCTCAGGCAAACCAACTCTGCAATATAAACCAGAACGAATTTCATTGAACTTTGTTTCAGCTTCTTTGTCTCCAAGCTCTGTAGCAATCGCCATGCCTGCATCTATAATCAAATACACTTCATTCAACTGGCACGAGTCCATACATGCTCTAGCGAGACAAAGACCTCCTTCCATCTCAGTTTTTTTGTCACCAGTTTCTTGAGAGATGTCCAGGCATTTCTTACCGTATTGGATGGCATTATCGATGCTTTCCTTATCAACTGATGTGTGGTATACAGACGAAAGACCGAGACATGCTCGTGCTTCAATTTCTTTCTCTCCAGTTTCCTGTGCCATGTCGATGCATTTCTTGAAATAATGCACTGCGTCATTATATTGTTTCATACTCTCATAAATTTCTCCTAGAAACAAACACGCTTTTGCCCCCGCTTTCTTTTCGAGGCCAATACGGTTCACGATGTCGATGCAATGCTTGTAATTCTGAATGGCTTCATCGTATTTCTCCAAAGACTGGTATACCTTTCCCAAAGTCAGATACGCAATAACGTCACCAGATTTTTGTAAATTATCTTCCTTGTCGATGTGAAGACACTTATTGCAGTTGGAAATCGCATCATCGTACTTTTCTAAATAAGAATATGTATCGCCAAGGAAGTTATAAGCACGAGCCTCAGCATCTTTATCGCCAATAGTTATTGCAAGCTCAATACACTTCTTGCAATAGATAATAGCATTGTGATAGTCGGAAAGAGCGTAATGTATCTGCCCCATTAATAGGTAAGCCTTGACTTCAACACATCTGTCTTCTATTTCCCTTGCTATGTCAATGCATTTCTTTCCAAAGTCAGTGGCATCTTGATAGTGATTCAAGGCAAAATGTGCTCTTCCTAGCTCTAAGTACGCATTCATCATAGCCCCCGGATCGCTGTTTTTCATGGCGCAATCAAGGAGCTTGTGCGCATACAGAATAGTGTCATCATATTTCTGCATATTTGTATATGCGACCATCATGCGGTTATATGCATTCATCTCGCCATCAGCACTATCAATTTCTTGGGCAATTTTAAGACATTTTTTGCCACAGTCAATAGCATCATCATAACGCGCTAAGGACAAAAATGCATTTCTAATTTCACAATGTCCATAGAATTCGTTTTCTCTGTCGCCTATACTTTGAGCAATTTCGATCATTTTCTTAGCGTGCAAGACAACGTTTTCAAACTCGTTAAGCTCCCTATATGTGAAGGACAAACATGTATGAACCATTAACTCCCCACCCGGTATTGCTGCAGCTAACGGTAATATTTCCTTCAGACACCTCAGTGAATCAGCATGTCTACCTAAGAAGTAGCTATGCACTACGAACTGCTCGCAAGAACCTATCATGGTACTTATATCATTACAGTGTTTAGCCATCTCTATGCATTCTTTGTACAGACAAATCAGCTGTGCAGCTGACAGTCCAAGTTCCTCTGGCAACTCGTAGGCCGACGCAAAGCAAAACCTTACAAAAGTAGTTTTCTTGAATATATTCATCTTCAGCTTTACTTGTTATTCAACATTCATCTAAAATTAAACAATAAATTGATAATCAAACAACAAAATTGAAATAAAGTAAAAAAGTTTTGGTATACATTAGTGGCAGATCCAGGAATTTTAGAAGGGGGGTTACAAAGGGTTTACCAGGAATACCAGGAAAAGGGGGTGACTTACTAAGGATAATACTGAGAAATATGAGCATAACGGTGAGGGGAGGGGGGTGGTGACTAATCACCCCTTCACCATTCCTGCTTCCACCCCTGTACATAAATAATAAGATATGAATTATTTAAAATATTACAATATTGCCTTTCTTGTTGATGGGTTATAAACCAAGAGTCAAACACTTTAGTACTTTTGAGACTTTCATGTGTTATCAAGGTCTATTGAGTGTTCTATTTGTTCAGAGCTAACACTTAAGAGCACCAAAAACATTATTTAATGTTCAGCTTTCGAAAGGGTATAGACAATCTTCATGACATTGTATAGTATAAACATACCCAACCTCTAAAATCTAATTTATGCTTCTAAATTCTGAATTATATTTGATTATTTATTTGTTGAAAATCTGCAACCATGGCTGTAATAGACTGGACTTCGGTTCACTGGATCATGCGGATCAAAAACAGTTTTTACGTTGAATTTGCTGCATTTATCCTTTATTATTTAATATTCATAACCAATGATTATATGCCGAAATTTTGTAAAACAAATTGATAATCGTTTTTCATTTTTGGAAAACATATCGTATCTTGGATCACAGAAAATTTTGCTTGTCTGCCCATCTAACAACAGTCAAACACTTTAGTACTATTGAAACTGTATCAATACCAAGGTCTATTGAGAATCCTGAAGATTGATGGATTGGGTTGGGTTTGGGTTTTTATGAAGTTTTTATCCTTAACTTTATGTTCATACCTGGTAATAGCCTATACCTCATGACTAGTACCTTGTATTTTGTTAAGACATACATAATGTTTTGTGAGGTTTAACAGTTTTCACATTAAGTTGAATATTTTCATATTTGGGATACTTTGTTTACATTCCCTTCTCAAATGTGACTCTGAGAATCAAGTAAAAGCTTCTTTTAAATAATTATCATAATTCTCTATGGCCTCTTGGCACAAATCATTTACCTATTCCTTCATTACCTTCTTCATTTATTAACTTTTTAAAAATATTTATAACTCTTCCAACTTATTTAGATTTTTCCTTCTGGGGGGCTTATAACTGGAAGGATATTTGTGTTAGTAGACTAGTGGGGCTATATCCAGGGGGGTTATAACTGGAAGGATATTTGTGTTAGTAGACTAGTGGGGTTATAATCAGGGTGCTTATAACTGGAAGGATATTTGTGTTAGTAGACTAGTGGGGTTATATCCAGGGGGGTTATAACTGGAAGGATATTTGTGTTACTAGAGTAGTGGGGTTATAACCAGGGTGCTTATAACTGGAAGGATATTTGTGTTAGTAGACTAGTGGGGCTATATCCAGGGGGGTTATAACTGGAAGGATATTTGTGTTAGTAGACTAGTGGGGCTATATCCAGGGGGGTTATAACTGGAAGGATATTTGTGTTAGTAGACTAGTGGGGTTATAACCAGGGTGCTTATAACTGGAAGGATATTTGTGTTAGTAGACTAGTGGGGCTATATCCAGGGGGGTTATAACTGGAAGGATATTTGTGTTAGTAGACTAGTGGGGCTATATCCAGGGGGGTTATAACTGGAAGGATATTTGTGTTAGTAGACTAGTGGGGTTATAAACAGGGTGCTTATAACTGGAAGGATATTTGTGTTAGTAGACTAGTGGGGCTATATCCAGGGGGTTATAACTGGAAGGATATTTGTGTTACTAGAGTAGTGGGGTTATAACCAGGGTGCTTATAACTGGAAGGATATTTGTGTTAGTAGACTAGTGGGGCTATATCCAGGGGGGTTATAACTGGAAGGATATTTGTGTTAGTAGACTAGTGGGGTTATAACCAGGGGGGCTTATAACTGGAAGGATATTTGTGTTAGTAGACTAGTGGGGCTATATCCAGGGGGGTTATAACTGGAAGGATATTTGCGTTAGTAGACTAGTGGGGCTATATCCAGGGGGGTTATAACTGGAAGGATATTTGTGTTAGTAGACTAGTGGGGTTATGACCAGGGGGGCTTATAACTGGAAGGATATTAATTTTGTGTTAGTAAGCTAGTGGGGTCATCACCAGGGGGCCTCATCCAATTTTGTCAGTCTTCCTATTTCTCAATTGGACAGCATGGAGTCCTTTTACATATACTAATTAACCGATTTATTACATCCATTTTGAAATCACTACCAAATCCTGCAATCTGATTGGTTCCCTGCAGCAGTGATTTCAGCCTAAATTGCACGATTTTGAGCTCTAAATTTTGCTGTTTGCTTCGGTTCGAAGAATAGAAGCAAAATATTGTTTTCACGGTTCGCCTAATATGGAGAGTGGTTGCCATGGAGATAATGACGCAACGAACGGCAAAAGGCGGGCTTTCGCAGGCGAAGGGTTTCATTCTAGCCTGACTGCAAGGTTAAGCACGGCACACTAATTTTGTCTTTCTTTTATTACTTTTAAGAATCGTTGTAAACATCTTAGGACCTTCCTCCCTCAAGGTCTTTTTTCGCCTAACACTGCATTCGGGAGGGACCAGGTTTCCTCCTAAAAAGGGGGTTTTGCCTGGCGGGCAGTAGGCGAGCTTCTACCAAAGATAATCCCTCAAACGGGTCTTGTACACAACAACAAAATGATTTAATAAACGGAGCCTGCAGTATGCCTTTGTTGGTGGGGCAATATATCGGAACAATGTGTGCCGACTGTCCAGCTTTCTAATTGCATGCCAGCAGTCAGCTTCCAACGTATCAGAATAAAGTTGTTTGAGTGTTTGATGGTCCAGGGATACAGTAGGGAATAGGGAAAACGTACGATTTTGCCACATTATCTGATATAAACCAATCACAAGAGAGACATGTCATTTTCTAGCCAATTATATTAAGGAATCCATTTGAGCTCGCCGCTTCTTGCGGGAAAAAAAAACAGCCACGGCTCAAAAACAATTTTCTGAAGAACGATTTTACCGTAAGAAGTCGTTAAAACAACTTAAGAAGAAAGGCGTAAAAAGGACTTAAAAGGACCAACTGAGCATTTAAAATTGTCAAAAGCATCTTTGTAAAGTAACTGCTTAAGTAAGGTGAAGATATAGCAGCGAAAAAGCAGCGGGAAAAATACAATCGGCATCTTTTGAATGTGACTTCTTGGCGATTGATCGTGGAAAGTGGTTTCCTTTTCAATCTTTAAAGCATAAAACACATCAAAAATACAGTCATTAAGAGAAGTATTTCTTAAGAAGAAGATTTTTGCCGAGCTACGTGATTTCTTAAGGACAACCGAAGACTAAACAACCTTTGATTTTTGCTGTTTTCTCGGCACAAGTGTGATCATAACATGTTGAACAGAAATCGTAAAATACAAGGCAGTGAGCATTGGGCATTATGGACAACAGCCAGTTCTTTACAACCTTTATGGCAGGATTGTCTTGCTATTTAATGGAAGTAAATGATTCTTAATACATGTAATGCCTTTTGGTCCTTTATAAATTCATTTTAGTTTTGGATTGAAAGTGTTGGTTTTCAAAATGAGAATCCTTGCTCGATAAACAAGTTCACTTGACAGCATGTTTGAATCAAGTGCTTGTAGATTGTAAGTCATGTCGGTTTGGAAAAAAAACTGGAAAAAGGAAGATTTCAAAATGGATATAATAAAGTAGTGGCAATGAACTTCGTGTCGTGCAATTTTGTTCTGAAATCAATCTTGAAATTACAAATCGCATTCCCGCTACGCGGTCGTTTGATTAATTCAGACCAAATTGCACTCCACTCAGTTAATTACCATTTTAAATTGTCTCGTTATGTGGTATTTATAACAAGAATTAGGCTCAAAATAAGCTGTTCGTTAGGAAAGACTTATTGAATTCAGAACATTACAATGAATTTATCACCAGTAGGAGAGTAATGTAATTTAGCACCAAGAGGTTTTAGTAAAATATGAGCGGAAAATTATCCGAAGAAACAAATCAAAACCTTGGGGACAACTTTAAGTTAGCTAAAAAATAACCATTTACCAGAATAGTTTATTATTTAGACTTTCACTTATCCCGAAAGGATATCTCATAAATCTTGTGGGAATAAACTTATGTTTAAAATGATCTAAGGGTACGTGGAAATCCCAGCTGGAGTCTCTACTTACTCCAGAGAACAACAAGGCGAGTGCACATAAAAAACTCTTTTTACGTTGTCTATATTGAATTTCGTACCTTAAGTATTGGTTGCAAAGAAACCAGGTCTCCAACTAAAACAGCTGATATACTTTTATGGCATCTTAGCGGCGAAAAAAGGTCGTAAAGTTGTTCCTTCGAAGCATTCATCGCCTATGTCCCCGTCGCCATCTTTGTTGTCCTTCAGCTATCGATCGTTTTGTAGAATTCCAGTAACCATGGAAGCCATTGTATTCGCCAGGTGACGTCACTGGAATAATCTACCACGTTTGCAGAGGAAGTTATTTTGGATTTACGATACTGACTTACAGCACGTCCCGGGAGGGGGGGAGAGTCCCTTGTAAAAGGGGGCGGGGTCCTCTTTCCGAAAATGACCCCTAAAAGGACCTACCTGTATTTTGGGATGATGGGCGGTGCAGTGATGAAATTTCACCCCTAAGAGGGACCAATAAATGTTTGAAAAGAAGGAATTACAATGGCTAAGAACCTAGCTCGCAGACATTTGAAATGGCTTCCCATAAGAATGGTTATCGTATGAGTGGGAAACATACGGTACTGACTTACAGCACGTACACGGTACGACATGCTGTAACATTGAAATGGCTTCCCATAAGAATGGTTATCGTATGAGTGTGAAACATACCGTACTGACTTACAGCACGTACACGATACGACATGCCGTAACATTAAAATGGCTTCCCATAAGAATGGTTATCGTATGAGTGGGAAAGACACAATGGATAAACAAAATACAGCCTTCATTATTCAAAATCTCGTTTATTTTATCCTTATTGACTTCCATTCATTACTAATTCTCCTTACATTACGTTTTACACATGATCGTCGTTCAGGCTTCCTGGTATATTAAATTATTATACTTAAAAATTCCTTGCAAATGTTTCTGCCACAAGCAATGGAAAGATAATTGTTGCTTCTCCATAAACCTGTAAAATAATAGAAAACATCTTAAAGCACTTGAATTGACCTAATTCACTATGACGTCACATCAAAACAATATTCAACAGTCTATTGTTTAAACGCAAAGGATCATGGTCGTCGGAGGGGTCAAATCAACGCAAATTCACCGAAAAGTATTCGTATCAACCCGTATCAACCCACGAAGAGAAGTAGAATAGCCAGAAAACGCTCAGAATATTTTTTAGTACATATTAACCCATATTATATCTGAAAACCAGGCCACGTTAGATTAAACTGTTTCGGTAGGAGCAAATTTTGTTGAATTTTCTATTGGATTTGGCGATTCTATCCCTCTACATAAACAAGCAGTGACGTAATAGTGAATTAGGTCAATTCACAGCCATCAGAGAAGATATGTGCCCCATTTTCAACATCGCAAGTGACCCACTATTTTTATAAAATTACCTTGACTGGAGTGGCAGTTGCTTTGATCTTTCCCCATGAAACTGCTTCATCAGGTCTTGCACCAGAGTCACTACCATCAAATTCGTGTGCTGTGTTAACAAACACTGAAAAATCTGCCCCATTCCGCTGAAATAATCAATAAAATGTAGAAAAGATGTGGTTTTTATTTGAATTAGAGATTTTATGTGGTAGTTGTTGTTACACCGGTGGCAATACAAAAGAGAACATGAGAGATGTAAAAGTCATGTAGTTTAATTTTAATCTAATCTAATCTGAGAGAAAATGTTAGCCAATCAGAATCGAGGAAATTTGCAAAACTTAGGCTTCACTTTGACCGTGATTATTTGATTTTAAAAAGCTTAGAAAAACTGGTTTTGTTATTAACGTGCATGTTGCCCGCTTGAAACGGCTGCTGAGAAAGAAAACTTTTTTATGGCCATTTCTTCACACACTCTTGGCCAATAGGGAGGGAGAAGGATTGGTATATTGGAGCATCCCTTATCATTGTATATAATCATATACCTTTATCTGCTATTTACTTTATATTTCAAATTAACGAGACCCACAATGCCCTTTGGAATGCACTATTCAGTATGCAGTACTCAGTATTTACTCAACCTTTTTTGAAATACCGGTAGCTGTACTAAAGTCTCACCATCATGTTAGCATTGCATGTGTGGTGTTTGACAAGACCACCACCTAAAATGATTATACCAGTGCTTTTCGCATGAATTGCATGATCGTTGATTGCTCTCACATCTAAATAATATTTGAGAAGAAAAAAAAACACATGATGATTATTCGACAGATTGAAATCTAGAATTATTCTGCATCTTATGAAAAATTTACAAAAATAAAACTAGCTAAAAACTAGTGTGAGCTCAGGGCCGTAGCCAGGAAGAAGGACCCCGAGGGGGTAGCACGAGCGCTGAAAGCGGGAGAACGACCGCCGAATGTGAAAGTTTCGTTGGGGGTTCGGAGGCATACCTCCCCCCCCCCGAGAAATTTTGAAATCAGACTCTTGGAAATGCAATTTCCAGCGTTTTGAGGGCCTTTTGGTAACCTTTCATAAACAGTTTTAAGCGGAACTTAGAATGCAATCTTTTATTCTGAAACACTGTGATTGAATTTATATATTAAAACATACGGTCCGTTGTACGAAAACAGCCGTATGAAATCTTCTAATATTATCAGTCTGATGAAAAACAACAAATCGACAACATTCGGTAAAACCGAATGCCTCGGTTCGCCTCATACTGGCTACGGCCCTGGAGCTGCGTCGGTGTTTCTAATGAAACAGTAATAATAAAAAGGTAAAATATACACCGTGAAAAGATGACGTTTCGGACACTAGTCCTTTGTTGGAGTAAAAAAAGCCTGACTCTGACGAAGGACTAGTGTTCGAAACGTCAGTAAGATTTTCCTCTTTTCACGGTGTGTAATTTACCTTTTTATCATTACTGATAGATTTACAAATATATAAGTAGTGAGAAGCTGAGTATTTACTTAGTATTAATATTATAATATATATCAATTTCATTAACAAAAAAACTAGTAACAAATAAACTTAAATTGATAATTAATAATGCATAAATGGTTGAAATATAAGACCTAAATCTTCAAGGATGAATCGAGCCAAAATATTGGGGGGGGGGGGGGGGGGGGGCTAATTGAGTTTTTTCCATCAACACAACAGAAAACAATGAAAAAGTTTTAGTTCTTCAGTTTTGTTTTGTTTTGTTTTTTGTTTTTTTTTTGCTGAAGGGGGCTTCAGGCCCCCTTTGTTCCCCCCCCCCCCTGGATCTGCCCTTGATCTTTCCTCAACACCCCCTTTTACAGTTAGATTCACTGACCAAGAGTAATAGTTCCAAGTCGTTGCCGCAGCATGATAAGTTATAACTTTACAATGCACAGCAACTCCAACCTTGACTCGGAACTATTATTGGTGCAGGTCAATGAATAGAACTGTTTCAAAAAAGTTTATTTAATCATGTGTCATTGTAAAGCTGTAGAATTCATATAAAAAATAAATGCGTAAAAACAGTTATTCTCCAAAGTGGCTATGAATCAAAAGCACTAAGTCAGAGGATGGATTCATTTAACTGTATTTTATCAACTCCGACCTCCACCAGCTGAACCAAAACTGGGAAAGTTCAATTAATATGATAAAATAATAATAATAATAATTTACTACAAAATTTGTTTAAGACGAAATTTAAATTTAAAAAGATCATATCACGGTTGCATATACATAATTTGAAAATGAGGAATCATTTACAGCCATTCTCAAATGCACGCTCCCCCTAGCAATCGTTTCTGTCATGACGAAGAGGGTTTTGGTGTCATCAATCACAAAGCATTTCCATTACATTGTCAAAAAACACAAAGCTATAAAGACACATAGAATGTCATTGAAACGCCTCGATTGACATCCACCAAAAGCGTCTTCGTCGGGACAGAAACAATGGCCAGAGCAGCATGTGAGATTGGCTGTCATTCAGTACCTTCTATAATGTCAATTTTAAGGCCAGGATTATGGTAAGAATGAAAGAACAATGCATCCCCAATAGCTCCATCAGTTATAGCAGGACAAAATACTGGAATATTATTCTTAAATTAGAAAGATAAAGAAATACAGTAAGTATAGATTACAAATTTAATGTCATAGTTATTGAGCAAGTTACCTTATATGCCCAGTAATATACTGATTCTGGATGGTTAATTTCCTTTCCAAGTCGATTAATCATTTTTGATGGCGTCCAGTTGGTTCCCTGAAGAAAACAACAACAAACTTAAGTCAGCTTTTTTTTAAAACATTGAGGGCTCTTTCCATTTGGTCATTAGTGATGGACCAGTCATTATTTCAGTCCCAGAGGAGGAGTGATGGAGGAGAAAATATTTTTGTTGAAAAACAAATTTCAGACCCCTACCTAATAGCATTAATTTTTTTCAGGTACCCCCTTCAATTGATTTTAAAAATCCTCCTTTCAAGGTCCCCCATGCTCCACTAAAACATTTGAGGGCCCCCAGTTTCTCCTCCATCCCCCTCCACACCCCCCCTCCCCCCTTTAATAATGACTGGTCCCTAACTGGCCGGTCATTCTGGCCCATTCATCCTTGTTTCAAGAAATCGTAATAAAACTGCATTTCTTAACACACTGCATATGGATACACATATTTTCCTTCAGTTCTTTACAAGTACCTAAAAAGAATCACCAATGTAATATAAAAACATAAATTTTGCCCGCCAGTACAGATACTTGATTGTTAACTGCAAAGGGCCTTTTAATGATGTATCTTATGAGTGTAATAAAAAGTTATCAAAAAAAGATTATCCATTCCATCTATGGATACAAATAATATTTTAGTACATGTACTTATTGACGAGCCAAAAACCATTTGTACACACCTTGCATATACTAACCCAAACTAACTTATAGGCAATAAGTACATTGTATTTCATCTTTATGACCCAATTTTCTTGTTAAAAGGGATGAAAAATCCTAACAAAAGAGCCTGATGGGTTTTTCCATCTTGCTCACGTCAACCAGTCTAGTCCCCATCTTGACTTTTTCCAAATAGGTTTTATTAAAGCCTGCATTGGTAGGGGTGTATGTGTCATATGATAAAAACATGGATTTAACACATACCAGTTGATTTTGTTCTTCCAACATCTTGTCTAGTATAGGCGAGATCCACTCTTCAAGCTTGCAATAGTTTACATTTGGAACAAGCAAGTTTCCAGTCCTATTGTGGCCCTTTTCTCTTAATGTCTTTCCACTTAAAGAAAAGTCTCCTAAATACGTAGGAGCAAGACACTTCATGATGTCTTCTTCTATTCCTCCTGCGGTGTTCACGATACAGTCTACCTGAGTTTATTAATCAAATATTGTATGGTTCAATTAATAAGCTGTACAGTTATTTTCTCTTGTTATAAAAAGTTTGCATTTTGAAGTCTTGAGCTTAAGATTCAAGTAAGGTAAATCACCAACTGCTTTCATTTACTCTTAACATACCGTAACATATTTCTAAAAGTGATTCTATACGTGGGCCAGTTAGCAAACGTATGAACGATGATTTTATGCATGGGCGAGTTGGTCCATGGGCGAATTGACTGTAAACCGTTTATTCGTTCTGAGTAATATTATTTAGATCCTAAAGAAGCCACCACAGGCTTACCAGACTAAGTATTTGTGGTTCAGATAAGATCCCTGTTGTCTCCCTAAGAAAATAAAATTAACTAATATGTATGTACATATATGTAAATCACTGGCGGATCCAGGGGAGGGGTGCAGGGGGTGCGCATTCCTCCCTGGTTCGACTTTGTGCCCCTACTTTGAAGACAACCAATACAAAATGATGTTATTTTCCCTTTGATTCTAAGGGGTACACCCCTTCAATTCCAGGGTTAATTTTAATATTAGGGTAACTAGATTTACACACAAAAACTTTCATCCAGGTCCTTTCTAGATCGAATTAGCATTTATTAGTTGATTTGTGAGTAGGGAGGAAACTGAAAAACACAGAGAAAAATCCTCAAAGCACAAGAGAGAAACAGCAAACAACTCTACTCACATACTACACAGGAGACAACCAACAAACAACTCTACTCACAAACTACACAGGAGAGAACCAACAAACAACTCTACACACATACTACACAGGAGAGAACCAACATACGACTCTACTCACATACTACACAGGAGACAACCAACAAACAACTCTACTCACATACTACACAGGAGACAACCAACAAACAACTCTACTCACATACTACACAGGAGACAACCAACAAACAACTCTACTCACATACTACACAGGAGAGAACCAACAAACAACTCTACTCACATACTACACAGGAGACAACCAACAAACAACTCTACTCACATACTGCACAGGAGAGAACCAACAAACAACTTTACTCACACACTACACAGGAGAGAACCAACAAACAACTCTACTCACACATGATGACTCTGAGAATCAAACCCATTGATAAGAGGACATGCAGTGCTCTCACTGCTATGCTGCCCATACTCCCCATACCTCCCCCGCCCCCCCCCCCCAAGCAACAATTGACCTGAAAATATTAGCAGCTCTGGATGTGACACTATTGAAATTTTCTTACCATATTATGTTTGACTAGAAAACAAATTGTTTCTCTAACACCAGATGAGATCATGTTTGATGTGTAGGATAAAAATATAGAGCAGTTACTCTTGGGACGGCCATTAGGAAGAAGGTCAAGTGCAGGATGCTCGGTGTTCTTTTGAAAAGGTTCATTCTTCTTTGCAATCTGTTAAAGCAAAAATGAAAACTAATGATTTGCAAAAGTTCTTACTCGTGCAACTACATCGACCAAGGGCACCCTAACAAATTCCAAATCTAATTCCCAACTCACATTTTAGCACTGCATAAAAGATGAATTAGTGAATTCTGGGTTTTCAAACTGTTTCTTGTTCACTTCTGATCATACACACTCATATAAAGTATATATATGATTTTAAAGGAGAAAATTCATACAGATTCTATATTGTTTAAAAAACTCAATCATGGTGGGCTTGTTGGTGTAGCCACACAGTAAAATATGATTCAAAATTGTTAAAGGTCCATCAAAATAGTAAGAAGGGTTAACATGTTATTTCGAGAAAGTGGTTAGGAGGGTTATTTCATATTGAGGGGTTGAGAACTACTGCAGGGTGATAAAAGTATGCAATTGTTACTTCTACCATGGAGGGGGGCCTGGGGTTGGGTCATCTTTATTAAGCTTTCCATTCGATATATACTACAAAAATCACTGAATTGTGTCAAATAGGGCTGAGTTTTTAATAACATTCTACCCACTCAATCACATGATTGCTATACACCGATTTCCATTAATAACTCCAAACATTTATTAATATATTAGTTATTATTTAGGAGGGTGTGCTTTTCTTCCTTTTATCTGTGTTCATATATCCTTTAAATAGCACTGGCTCGTAATTTCATCAAGCCATGGACAATTAGTGTTCACACTATTTAGTGTTCACACTTGAAAATTCAAGTGGGTACTTTTTGTGTGCTGAGATGCATGGTTGATTCTCTCAAGAGAAGTTGGGTTGATTACATATAATCTTCATAAATGTTATTGAAACTAGGCTTAAAAACTCTACTGAAGAAAAAGCACTCTAGCTTTGACTTTTAATTTGCAGATGTAATGTAGAACGTTCCTTCCAAAAATTAGCTACATTATATCTGCAAATGGTTAGACTGGGGGTTAGACCTACAAGTCTTCTCGAAGTCTTCTCAAATTTTGGCTGTCGGACAGGGAGTTATTTTGTAACGCTGTCCATAGTTAACAAAGGGGAAGCTATTACTATGCCCTGTCCGACTGTCGGACACGCAAACACTTCCATTAACATAAGATAAATACGTACCATTTTGTTAATCTCCTCTACTGCATTACCAAAGTTGGTTGCTTGAAATCCAGTGTGTTTAAAAGATTTCATTAATGCATGATAATCCACACCTTTTCCAAAATCATAACCCTTAACAGTCTCAGCATTTTCTGGCATAGGATCACTCTTGGACATTACAACTTCAATCGCTACAGATGGAGGAACAGACGCCATTATTGCTCAAGATTGATTTTCTTTTTGATCTTGAGAAGACCACGATAGATGAAAAGCAAATACTTCCTGGTCTTTCGTTTATGGTTCATTTACTTCTTGTCCATGGATAAGCGTCAATTATTTAGTGCATAATTTTCCGCCATTTTTCAGCGACCGAAAGGGCTCACTGGGATACGGCGATCTGACTCGGTAAATAATTTGGTATTTTGAGCCGGTTGGCACAACAACACACACATAATCTTAGAATATCTCAGTAGAAGATGCTTGCTTTCTTTAAAAAAAGAAAAAACTTATTAGTTTTTACGCTGGACCTTTGTGGCTCGAATGACCAACGATTGGGTTTCCTGTGTAGTGTGTTAGTGCGCATGTCACATGGTTCATTCAAAATGGCGTCCAAACCAAGAGTTACATCGGCTGTAGTTGTTTCAGAAAATTTTCAAAAAAACCATCAAAAGAGGTAAATATATTCATCAGCTGTTCACAAGATTATATTAAGAAACCAAATATTGGAAGTATTCCCTCGTTTGCCCGATCACTTTCGCGGATTAATAGATATTTGCCATAATAGCAAGCTAATTTTCCACAATTTTTTCTAAGCAAGGAAGCAAAATCTTATTCACTTGATCAATGCTTGTACGGCCAAAAAAAGTGGGAATACAGATGCATTCGATATTTAAGCGCACAGATTTTTCTATAGATATACGACTGCATCGTTATATGAAACAAAAAGTCAGTATTAAACTTCTGATCTGCATGCGTTGTGGTCTTTCGATGAAAAGAACATTTATTTATTTTCTTGAAAGTATGAATCAATGTCGTTTTGAGATAGCTGCTTGGTGCATTAATAAAGCAATTTACGTATGACTGAAAAGCTCACGGCACAAACATGGTTGTGACACAGTAAGGTATCTGCTAGACCAATCATATTGCTTGAAAATTTAGTCTCCATCAGGTCAAATGCCCGAAACATGACATAAACATAACACAGACATGTTCATGCCATGGTCATGGAACTGCAAGGCCAATCATATTGTGTAAGAAAAAAAACAGCCAATTAAAATATTTCTGGAAAACATCACGGCACTGAGCTTTTCACAGTCATGGGAAAGCCATAGCATTGATGCATATGTGACAGCGTCATTGCTCCCGTGTTAGTTGACTTTGACAAAATATCTAAAGTTTGTGTCTTTTATCAGTCAAACAACATGGTGGCCATGTCATTTGTTCTTTTATTCTCATGGGAAGGGATGCATGTCATTGATCTTATACTTATGGCAAATTAATACCTGGGTAAATGACAGCGAGTCCATCCACCCAGATGTACAGATTGGGTACCATTAAATCCATTGGTTGAGCAATGAAGATGGGGGTTTGAAATAACCTGCCATAGAAAGAATACTAAAAAAAATTGTTTTTAAAAAATTAAATCCTCACGAGATGTCTTGGGATTTGACAAAGATTTGACTGGACAGGACCCTGTTTGGGCTTGATGTAGTCAGATTTCAAGCCGTTATTTTAAATAGCCCTGTACAGAATCAATCAGGCATTACCTTCCCTTTTATGAGGGGTATTGGAAACAACAATTCTGAATGTGCCCATGTGCAAACACCATATAAAACCATGGCATAGTTAGCTGAAAATATCCCTTGAAAAAGCATTTTTGGGTCCTTCAATACTTCTTGAAATATGCACCTGAATTTTAAGTGAATACTCCAGCATGAACCCAGTGTGTGATATTCCCATGGATAATAATAATCAGTTCACCTTCATACACACACTCTTAGTCCCAATAAGATAAAGGAACACTTTGCTTTTAACTAACCCACTCTTTTGTCTTTTGATTGTTTCTTTCGTTTCCTTGCCTACCTTGTTCTCATTGGTTTCTTTTGACTTATTCTATCTTATATACACTCCTTTCTGCCACCACTTTCTCTTTTACTCGGTGGAAGGACTAGCGTCTGAAACTTCAGTAACTTTTTTATCTTTTCACAGTGTAAAATTTACCCTTTTAACATTACTGTTTCATTGAAAACACCAACACAGCTCACACTAGTTTTTAGCTAGTCATCTCTTTTTAACAGATTAACTTATGCAGTTTATATCTGTGTAATTATACTTATAGAGAAAGGGAGGGGAGGTGTAGATCTTCTTTAAACACACAGATTAACTTATGCAGTTAATATCTGTGTAATTATACTTATAGAGAAAGGGAGAGGAGGTGTAGATCTTCTTTAAACACACAGATTAACTTATGCAGTTTATATCTGTGTAATTATACTTATAGAGAAAGGGAGAGGAGGTGTAGATCTTCTTTAAACACACAGATTAACTTATGCAGTTTATATCTGTGTAATTTTACTTATAGAGAAAGGGAGAGGAGGCGCAGATCGTCTGAAAGTGGTGAATATGAATTTCATACACGGCATAGCCAGCGTGATCAATCACACAAAGATGACAGACGGCTTGGAAGAAGTCATATGCGTACAAGAAGAAAAAGTGAAAATGATGATGACAATGATAGAGACAAGAACAGAAAAGGTTTACAAAGTGAGAAAATGGAAAGAGTCAGTGTCTTTGACAGATTGAACTCAGGATTCTCAAGGAATCAACAGAGAGATGAAAGACAAGTGGTAGAAGTGGAGACGGATCCGTGTGATGTTCCTCGAGGGAAGAGATACTTTGAGGTAAATTGTGCAAAGATTTTCTATGCTGTATTATCACTGCTACACACACACACACACAGACAGACACACAGACACACACACAATCATACATACACTTTATTTCAACACGATAAGCAATTAAAGTCTACACCCTTGGGGTCGTGCTTCTAAATCAAATACAATGAAAATATAAAGGAATCTAAATAGATATTAACCTAAATTAGTAATCTTAAGAATACATATATTCAAATCTAAAATATCTAAAAATAATACCGGAGATTCTAGACCAGTCCACGATGCGATCTATCCAATCAGATTGCTCGATTTGCTAGTGTCCAGGCTCTAAGATTCACAGTCATATAATAAATGTATATTACATACCTAAGGATCGTAATTCACCTATTACGCATGTTCTCATTGCATGTATTTTGTGGTCTAAAATGGAAAAATATTATGTCCAGGGTAGACTAAAATAAAAACACTGGATTTTCTCCTCAAATACTTTATATCCAAAACTAAAACTTTGCAGTATTTTCCTGTACATGTATGTTACTACCTATTTATGACGAACCTTTTGTAACAAAAGCTTGAATGGATCATTGCCTAGGAATTTGACCAGGTGATACTGTGGCCCTTGCTAGGCAAACTAAGACTGGACTGCTTTACTAGATTGATCTTTATTCGTATATCTCGTCAATCTTGACTATCTCTGACTTATCCGTAAAACTACAAGTAGATCAACAAAGGAATGTAACTAATCATATCGGAATTATACGCGATAGAACTAATTATTAAAACTAAGATTCAATACATAAACAGTTTACAAACATATTAAATGATCGGTACCTTGTCCAGATGTTAACTTCTAACTTGAAGTCCTAACTTGACCTCTTAATATGAAATCACTTAAGCACGGGCATCTGCCACGCGTCCCAAACTAAAACTAACGAAATCTGATACTCACTTAAGAAAACAGTGACTGTGTTGCCTGACATCAGTCACAGATACCTACTTGTTTCTTTTGTTTTGTCCCCTTTGCTGGCTTACACCAGGCACTTTCATAAAAAATTATTTTATTTCATGGAAACACTTGGCAAGAAAGGATTCAATGGCGTTGGTAAAAATATTCGTTGGCTTGTATATGGCACATCATGATGTAAAAATGAAAATGAAGTAAAGAATAATAAATTTGTTGATATTTAGTAAAAAAAAGAGCATCCAGAATGAGTTTTAACAATGGTACCAAATTTATTGTTAAGGTGGTTGGTAACCCCAGTAAGTAGGTTCTCTTCCAAAAATTGAAGTACCCAATACTGGGTTTCTGTACTAAGTGATTCCCTGCTAGCAGAGCCTATTTTCCTCTTGTTTTGGTTAAGAGAGAAAAATAGACACTGCCGATGTACTGTAGGACGTTATTTCTGTCGTGCATGCGTGGCGTAACTTAGCAACGCTGTCATGATTTTGGCAGCTGCTCTCGTCAGACAATGTTTGGCGCCATGGTGTGTTACATTTGCTCATGCATACTACATGTAATCGGTTAAAGGCCGGTTTTAAAACTGGTTTTGTTCGTCCACCGTCGTGGACGGCGGTGTGTCAAAGGAAATGCTCTGCATTAGAAGAGTCTCCTTCCTCCCCGCCTGAAAGAAGAGAGGGAAAGAGAAGAGAGACTCTGCTAGCAGGGAACTGTACTGACTGATTTTATACAACAATGATGGTGTTTTCGCTGTAATAGAAATTGAAATGTTTCCCAAGAGGTCAGGGACACAACAACAGCTTTTGCCAATTACTGAAAGTATAAACTTCATATTCATATTTGTGTATTTTCATAGCATGATGACCGTGGTGCTGACCGTGGAAGAGGATACATGTTTAACAGACAAAACAACAGGAACCCAAGACAGATTTTACAAAGGCAAAGATCCAGGAGTCCTGTTTGGAAACATGATGGCTTTCAAGACAGGAGAGAGAGGGTAAATAGTGTACTGTTGATTGTTATCGTACAAGGGGCGTCCCTTTGTAGGCAAAGAAATGGAGGATTAATCATTGACTGTGGTACACTGACCAAACCCTAACAGTTAACTTATGTATCTGGCGACATCTGAAATAACAACCTCTGGGCTTATTAAACTAGGGACAGGGCTAACTCACAGATTGAACCCTGATACAACCTCTGGGCTGATCTAAGTCAGGGCATGGCTTACTCACAGATAGAACCATGAAACAACCTCTGGGCTGATCTAAGTCAGGGCATGGCTTACTCACAGATAGAACCCTGAAACAACCTCTGGGCTGATCTAAGTCAGGGCATGGCTTACTCACAGATAGAACCATGAAACAACCTCTGGGCTGATCTAAGTCAAGGCACAGCTAACTCACAGATAGAACCGTGAAACAACCTCTGGGCTGATCTAAGTCAGGGCATGGCTTACTCACAGATAGAACCCTGAAACAACCTCTGGGCTGATCTAAGTCAGGGCATGGCTTACTCACAGATTGAACCATGAAACAACCTCTGGGCTGATCTAAGTCAGGGCATGGCTTACTCACAGATTGAACCATGAAACAACCTCTGGGCTGATCTAAGTCAGGACGTGGCTAACTCACAGATTGAACCCTAATACAACCTCTGGGCTGATCTAAGTCCGCTATCTAAATTATTGAACACTGTAGTGAAAATGGAAACTGAAGTTTCGGACGCTAGTCCTTCGTCGGAGTCCGACGAAAGACTAACATCCGAAACGTCAGTGCTGTTTCCATTTTCACTACGGTGTTCAACTTTTAAGTCTATGATAACTTGTTTAATTAGAAACACCCCACAGTCCACGCTAGTGTTCACTAGCCATCATCTATCTAATACATTGCTACACTGTTTAAATATTCTCTTGGTCATGCTTTGTACCCTCACTTGGTTATCAGACACACATAGTGAACTGTCAAATGTAATGTTATTTAGTCTCTATTAATAATTCTGTTATCTACATAGAAATTCATCGAGTGCCTTTTTCTCAAGGTTCAACCTTGTCATATTGTGTTTTTTTTTTCTTGCTTTTTTAAGGGTTTTGATAACAGAAGACAGAACAGGAGAAGCCCAGTGTGGAAACACGACAAGTTTGAAGAACAAGAAATTGAAGACAAAAATGTAATAAATGATGTACAGTATTAGATCAATTTTCCAGTAATAGCCCCTGAATCAAGGTGTAATTATTAATAAAGTCTAATAGTGAAATAAATGTTTGTATAGTAATATGGGCAGCATGGGTAGTGTTCACGGCTAATGCGTCGTCTTTCTTCACTGTGAGTCCAACGGTTCGAATCACTGGTTGGAGCCCTGCCTTGTAGTAGAGTTGTTTGTTGGTTCTCTCCTGTGTAGCATGTGAGTAGAGTTGTTTGTTGGTTCTCTCCTCTGTATGTATGTGAGTAGAGTCGTTTGTTGGTTCTCTCCTGTGTAGTATGTGAATAGAGTTGTTTGTTGGTTATCTCCTGTGTAGTATGTGAGTAGAGTTGTTTGTTGGTTCTCTCCTGTGTAGTATGTGAGTAGAGTCGTTTGTTGGTTCTCTCCTGTGTAGTATGTGAATAGAGTTGTTTGTTGGTTATCTCCTGTGTAGTATGTGAGTAGAGTTGTTTGTTGGTTGTCTCCTGTGTCTAATAGGTGAGTAAAGTTGTTTGTTTGATTCTATCTTTGGGCTTTCGCCCGGAGCCAAGCTGAATATATTTTCATATATATTATAGAACAGTCATTTTTAATAATTAATTAATAAGTTAATTCTGTCAATAATTGTTTATTGTTAAAAATTGTGCTCATTCTATTATCTTAGTCATAATACTTTTTTTTAATTTTAATTATTGGTGACTAGGATTTAATAAAATACAATAAAATACTGAATAAATCATTATTTTTGTTTCAGGACCACAGACATGAGGAAGAAACTTGAACAGACCTTGATAATAGACTGCAAGGGAATCCTTTAGACCTCAAGCATGATGACGTTTCGTAGGTCTACACTTCCAGAATCCTTTTTCAGTAGCTTTTTTGTTATGCTAATTTTTACTTTTATGGATCCCTTGAAGCATATCCGAATGCAGCTCAATTTGAAGGACATAACAATAGATTTCCAATTCTCAGGAGTTTGATTGAAAATTCTTTGTTTATCTTCCTCTAAATTGAGCTGCTTTTACATCATGTACAAGGGGTCTATTTTCAAAGGAGTTTTTAAATTAACACTTAAATATGAAAAGAGATTTTGAAAAGGATTTTGGTAGTTTAGGTACAAAACGTCATTAAAGGGGCACTTGGATGAAAACGCCCTAATTTTTGAAAGTCCGAATAATTGAAGTATTCGTGGATAATATGACTCAATTACGATTCTGTAAACCAGATTAGTAAACACTTTAGCCTGGGAGCCACTTGCTGTTGAGATATTTTGGTTCAAAAGCAGAAAGAACAATAGGGTTGAGTAAATGGCGTCATTTACTCCAAATTTAGATGCTGAATAAAACTGATAATTTTTATCTGCTACATTTTACTGTTAAGAAAGTATGTTGCTTGGCTACTATTGAGGCCATATCGATACTTTTAACTAAGTTTAAAGTCATTTCCAATTTTCATCGATTTTCATCCAAGTGCCCCTTTAAGGTTAAGTCCTATTCCAACCTCCAACATTTATACATCTTAGAATAAGACATGAATCATTTGTAGACCTTATTTTACAGTAAAAAAGAACTGTAAACTAGTTGAATATGCTTCAGTTTGTTTGTTATTTTTTAAGATCAAGAACAGTTCAGGCTTATTGACTATCAGGGGAGGATTATCTGAGGCTTCAGATCAAATTTGTGTGTCCAGAAGCATTTAAACATGCAAGATAAAGCCATTCTTCTTTGACAAGGATCTCATAATTTATTGTGGCCTCATCCTCCATTCAATCCACTTTAACCACACAGTTTGTACACTCACCTTGGGTTCTCGTTTGAATTTTACAGACCTGGCATTGATCGAGTAGAATTTCTTAGGTTCTTCCTTTATTCCTGGGATTTGTCAGGTGCTCCTCCTTCTGCAAAACCTTATAATAGATGATAAATAGATTGAAAAGTTTTAAAATTTATTGCAATTCCGACAATGCAGCATTCCTTTGAGTCTGTTTGTTTGTTTGGTTTATATCTTTGTCAAACAGAGCAAGCAATTAATGATAATTAATGACCCATCATTTTTGTTGAGGCTTTGCGCCATCATGTGCTGGTGCCCATAATAGAACTTGGGCTTCCTGTGGTCACATCCAATCCATTTCAGCCACATTCAATCCATCCCAGTCACATCCAATCCATCCCAGTCACATCCAATCCATCCCAGTCACATCCAATCCATCCCAGTCACATCCAATCCATCCCAGTCACATCCAATCCATCCCATTCACATCCAATCCATCTCAATCGCCTCCAATCCATCTCAGTCACCTCCAATCCATCTCGGTCACATCCAATCCATTCCAGTCACATCCCATTTACATCCAATCCATCTCAGCCACATCCAATCCTTGAGACTTCTATATGGCTGGACTATACACTAAACTATTTATCCCATTAATCGTTTGGAACATGAAAAAGAAATGAAATGAAGTAACGTAAAAATAAAATCAATCTTAAAATACAGCTAGATATCCTAGAAGCCTTGAGCTTATTAAGCAACCCACAATATAACACAGACTCTTTGTACTACGTCCACCCACCTTCAATGATAGGTGATGGTAAATGGTGGTAGATAATGATAAATGGCAAATGATGGTAGATAATGGCAATGATGGTAGATAATGGCAATGATGGTAGATAATGGCAATGATGGTAGATAATGGCAATGATGGTAGATAATGGCAATGATGGTAGATGATGGAAAATGACAGTAGATGATGGTAGACGATGGTAATGTATGCTGAAATAGAAAGTATTTCCCGGTATTGGTAACCCTGTGGTTTTACCAATTTTAAGATGGCGTCCGTCAAGGAGTACTGGACAAGGGTTCATAAAAACATCCCGGATTGCCCATATAACCCGTATTTCTACGATTCTTGCATCTTTCAGCAACAGTGGAATGAAACTTGTAAAGTTTTTCGCATCAATTGTAAGTAATACCCTTCAAATTTCCTCTTAAATCAACGCTCAAGTTTAAGTCCACTTGAGGAGACCGTTGACCCGTGAAGTACGAATATTTTTTGGAACTACACATTACAAAGACATGTATGTCCATTAAGAGGTCTATATTAAATGGAATGTCTGTGGTTAAAGAGCGAAGTGAAAATCCTCGGAAAGGGAGGGGAGAGGAGGTATTACAGTATGAATTTGAAAAAGGTTTAAATACAGTTTCATATTTCTACAGGGTGGTATACTAACTTTAGAGTGCAACATGTTGAGTACCTTACCCGTCTGTTACTGGACAGTCTGCTGGATCATGATTTTAATAATGCCTCCAGGTGCCTTATGGCATTGAGTGCGAACATCAGACAAGTACCTGAGTTGGTTTGGAGGGTAAGTCATAATGGACCTCCTCGGATCAGGTGTAATGTTTTCCTTTTTCGAACCATGTGTCATTCCCTAGAGTATCCTTTCTTTGTTTAATGGTTGTGCTTTTCTTGAGAATACACATGTATATGAATACAACTTCAACAAAGAATCTTATTCTCTAGAGAATGACATGTGTCTGAAATGGGAAAACATTACACCAAGCCGAGCAAGTCAATTGATGAGTCAAACACTATACAAACGTTAAACTCGTGATATAAAGGAAGTATTTTCCATGTTACAAACTTAACCCAATGAGCAGGGTTGTTGAAGCTCATCATAATGGCATTTCTCTTGGTCACCCTCACCATATAGTTTGAGAAAGATGAGACTGATAGTTCACCTCATATTTTCACCTCGACTTCTCCATGTGGGATGGAAAAAAACATTAAAAATGCCATAATAATTGATAATATAAATGTATCCACTCTAGGACAAGATGCCTGGGTGCGTCCACATATCATTACACTAATAAATTTCTCTTGGGATTTGACGTGTTGAGAAAACCTCATTAAAAATAATCGATTAAGCAGTGAGCGCCAAAAACTATTTTCTTGAGGAAAAGCTTTTGTACAAGGCTAAAATCTTGCTATTCAAAAAGTTTAAATTGTTTGGAAGTGGCGATGACCGATGAAAGTGGAATCAAAGTGTTAACCCAAAGCAAACATTTGAATCGAAAATGAGGCTTAGGCCTTCTTTTGCTTATTTCCCATATATTTTCTATAAAAAAGCCTGACAAAGCTCCATTCTAACACAAATGCAACAAAACATCTTTGTACAATTGAAAATACTGCTTCAAAAAGGCATTTTATCATAGTGCATCAGTTTCTACATGTAACTATTTAAAAAAGATATCGAGTCATGATAACCCAAAACGAAAATTGGGATCAAAACTCATATGAAAGTCTAGTCTTTGGCACTTTTTGCCAGTATTGCTCGTTATTGAAAAAATATCTCTTAATATAAATATTAATAATAATAAATCAGAGCTTAAGATAATGACAAGTCATTTACTTTCTTTCGTAATCACTGACAATATCTAAGTGTCAACTCGTGTAATGTGTTAATGATACAAACTAATAATAAAAAAATCTACATGTAAAGCTATTCATTTGTTTATTTTGCATTTCTTTAGGTTGGATGTGAAATCTTGAGAAACTCCAAAAAAAACCATACCTGCATTGTGCAGTTCTTTAAGTACGTTTTCATGCTCTGCTACCCTCATAAAGAAGAGATTCTCCTGGATTTTGCCATGTACTTGATTCAAGAACAACATGAGATTACCGAAGCATACGAACTGATCAGAGGAAAATGTGGAAACAGACCGTTCAGTGAAAACAAATTGTTACAAGCATATCTTGGATTGTTTGAATACTTATCATGGAAAAGCAAATTGACCAAAGAAAAACTACTGGGTTTTGAACAAGATGTTTATATGAATACGAACACAGAGAAATCTAAGCAAATAAATTACCATGGTAACAAAGCCATGGGTTATTTCGAGAACCTTGTGGAGACTGATGGATTGTGGGATATCTTTGTAACGAGACAAGTTGAGCTGTTGGTTTACTATGGCAAGGTTAATGAAGCCAGGAAAACACTTGAGAAATACCAAGAAAAGAATCCAGAGAATCCTAATGCACACAGGTATTGTACAACACAACTGTCAAATGAAGAGAGAATGGTATAGAATAGCAGCACTTCCTTAATTTCTCTTGAATTTGTTCAGCCAAGGGGTTGTTTCAGGGTTTGATCTGTGAATTAGCCATGCCCTGAGTTAGATCAGCCCAGAGGTTGTTTCAGGGTTCGATCTGTGAGTTAGCCATACCCTGACTTAGATCAGCCCAGAGGTTGTTTCAGGGTTTGATCTGTGAGTTAGCCATACCCTGACTTAGATCAGCCCAGAGGTTGTTTCAGGGTTTGATCTGTGAGTTAGCCATGCTGTGACTTAGATCAGCCCAGAGGTTGTTTCAGGGTTCAATCTGTGAGTTTATTAAATAGCCATGCCCTGACTTAGATCAGCCCAGAGGTTGTTTCAGGGTTCAATCTGTGAGTTTATTAAATAGCCATGCCCTGACTTACAGGTAGATCAGCCCAGAGGTTGTTTCAGGGTTCAATCTGTGAGTTTATTAAATAGCCATGCCCTGACTTAGATCAGCCCAGAGGTTGTTTCAGGGTTCAATCTGTGAGTTTATTAAATAGCCATGCCCTGACTTAGATCAGCCCAGAGGTGGTTTCAGGTTTCTATGACTGTGAGTTAGCTGTGACGTGTCTTAGATCAGCCCAGAGGTTGTTTCAGGGTTTGATATGTGAGTTAGTCATGCCCTGACTTAGATCAGCCCAGAGGTTGTATCAGGGTTCAATCTGTGAATTAGCCAGGCCTGACTTAGATCAGCCCAGAGGGAAATTTTCTGTGAAAATTTTAAGAATAGATTGATTGGAAATCCCAAAAATGATAATCATATTATTTTTTCATTTTCAGATATCTTTATCACTTTCTTAAGAAACAAGGGACACCAAAAGCTGAATTACTGGGTGTACTGGAAAAGCTTTTTGCCATGGACCCAACTTCAGAGCTGGTAAAAGAATACACAGAATTATTACAAGAGGATGGACGGCTGAACTTAGGTACATTTCTTCATACCGTATTCATTTAGTTGGGACAAAATGTATTCATATTTCTCATAGCCTGTGTCATTCAAATATATAGTGAGATTGCGTGTGAGTGAAAAGTGTCTGCAATTGCACTATTTCACTATGACGTCACATCAAAACAATCTTCAACAATCTATTGTTTAAACGCAAAGGATCATGGTCATCAGAGGGGTCAAATCAACCCAAATTCACTGAAAATTGTTCTAAAACCCATATCAATCCATGAAGAGAAGTAGAATAGCCAGCAAACGCTCAGAATATTTTTCAGTACATATTAACACATATTATATCTGAAAACCAGGCCATTGTAGATTAAACTGTTTCACTAAGAGCAAATTTTGTTGAATTTTCTATTGGATTTGGCAATTCTATCCCCGGCATATAAACAAGAAGTGACGTCATAGTGAAATAGGGCAATTAGAGTGAAAGCGCTAGAATGACTAAACAGTCACTTAATAAAGATATGTGTCAAAGTGTAATAGTTCCAGGTTGAATTAGTTGGAGTTTCAGCACTCCAACCTCAATTTCAAACTCAAGCAGATACACTGTTAATACAGGATACTTTGTAATCTTGATGTGGTACCCTGTAGCTGGATGGGACTGGGATCTTTGTATTACTGCTTAACGAACTCATTAATAATTCATAAAGAAAACGCATTATATATAAACTCTTGGAATGACCTACATGAAGTGCCTCTGTCGACTTGCAATATAAAACAGCTAGTTATAATTATTTTCTCCAGGGAACGCCAAGTACATTAGCAGACACCTGCACATCCTTTTTAATAAACTTGATCACTACTCCTGCCGTAACAGTCTCAATGCATGGACAGCCCTTGCCGAAATACTCAACCTATGTTACCATGGAAAGACCATCACTAAGGACTTTGAACCCACCATTAAAGAATGTTGGGAAGAGAGAGCTGATTGGTGGCCTTACTACCATTTCCAGGAACAGCAGTTACTGACGATGGATACCACAAATGATTGGAATATTGCGCTTAAAAAGGCAAAGGTTGCACGACGACTTCTTGGCAAAGGTAGGAAAGTGGAAATGTAGAATGACTGGCCATTCAATAGACCAAATTCAATTTCCAAACTACAAATGTGTTTCTCGATTACAGACTCATTTGCACAGGGTTAGCCTTGTATCAGTGTTTAAATATTCACAAATACCAACAGTAATGCGTCGGCAGAACACAGAAATGATAAAAGGATAAATTATACACTGTGAAAAAATGAAAAAACTTACTGATGTTTCGGACGCTTAAGTCCTTTGTCGAAGTAAAAGAGAGAGAGGTGGTAGAAAGGAGTGTATATAAGATAGAATAAGACAAAAGAAACCAATGAGAACAAGGTAGGCAAGGAAACAAAAACAAACACTTAAAAGACAAAAGAAAAGGTTAGTTGAAAGTAAAGCGTTCATTAATCCCATTGGGACTAATAGTGCCCAATAAGAAGATATAACTAGCTAAAAACTAGTGTGAGCTGCGTCGGTGTTTCTACTGAAACAGTAATGATAAAAAGGTAAATTATACACCGTGAAAAAGATGAAAAAACTGAGTGCCCAATAGGTGAATAAACCGCATTTGTTTGGTCTTGCGACAATCATTGTTGCCGTTAAATAGAACGACAATAGAATACAATAAATTTTCTGATACATTACATCAACTGAGTGCTATGTATGCTTTCCCATGATAATACTTCATGTTCAGGGTAATAAAAGAATATTTTTTCTGTTGCAGATTGTGTATTTGTTAAGGCTGTGCGTAAACTGAAAAAATCGAAATCCAAGAAGCATCCTGATGAATCTACGACAGCAGACCCATCACCGAATGAAACTAGCCATGTAAAAGATAAGACTGTGGAGAGACATTCAAAAACCAATAAAAGAAAACCAAAACATGATGAAAATATAAAAAAGAAATTAAAACATTGAAAAGTGACAGTTTTTTTTCTCATAATTTATGTACAATTAAAATAATTTTTCTACAAAAGCTATTTTTCTTCATAGTTATTTCAAAGTGGAAGTGTTATTTTCTTTGGTTAAATTCCTTTGGCTGGTATCAACCAGAGAGTATTCTATTGCTTGGTATCAATCAACTGAATGAATCTCATAGATCTTGTTACCAGCCTACAATGACAGATAAACACTGCCTGTCATGTGCTATCAACCAGAGAGTATTCTATTGCTTGCTATCAATCAACTGAATGAATCTCATGAATCTCATTGCCAGCCTACAATGACAGGCAAACACTGCCCATCATGTGCTATCAACCAGAGAGAGTATTCTATTGCTTGCTATCAATCAACTGAATGAATCTCATGAATCTCATTGCCAGCCTACAATGACAGGCAAACACTGCCCATCATGTGCTATCAACCAGAGAGAGTATTCTATTGCTTGGTATCAATCAGCTGAATGAATCTCATAGATCTTGTTACCAGCCTACAATGACAGATAAACACTGCCTGTCATGTGCTATCAACCAGAGAGTATTCTATTGCTTGCTATCAATCAACTGAATGAATCTCATGAATCTCATTGCCAGCCTACAATGACAGGCAAACACTGCCCATCATGTGCTATCAACCAGAGAGAGTATTCTATTGCTTGCTATCAATCAACTGAATGAATCTCATGAATCTCATTGCCAGCCTACAATGACAGGCAAACACTGCCCATCATGTGCTATCAACCAGAGAGAGTATTCTATTGCTTGGTATCAATCAGCTGAATGAATCTCATGAATCTCATTGCCAGCCTACAATGACAGGCAAACACTGCCCGTCATGTGCTATCAACCAGAGAGTATTCTATTGCTTGATATCAATCAGCGAAATGAATCTCATGAATCTCATTGCCAGCCTACAATGACAGGCAAACACTGCCCGTCATGTGCTATCAACCAAATTAGACACACAGACCTAGTTGTTTATACATAATGTTTGTATCTAATGTAAGCCACGCTCATAAAAAATCACTTCACGTCTTATTTACCCCATATAAATGGCCCTTCAGTCTATTCTATAACTCATCTTTATTTAGCTTGTGAGACTATAAAGAGCTTTTCCATTTGACATCGTCTCCAAAAGGAACAGAAGCTGTAAACAAAATAGAAAAAAGAAGTCATTCAAATCCTGCAAATTTGGCCAACAAAGAAAAAGGGAAAAAACAAAAAGCTTTAAAACAAAATGTTAGAATCTTTTGCTATATTAGATGTTAATATATGGATGAGTAAATTATTTATTATTGGCAGTCATTTGGTCAGACCATCGGTCATTTGGTCAGACCATCAGTCATTTGGACAGATTCAGTCATTTGGTCAGACCATCAGTCATTTGGTCAGACCATCGGTCATTTGGTCAGAACATCGGTCATTTGGTCAGACCATCGGTCATTTGGTCAGACCATCAGTCTTTGGTCAGACCATCATACATTTGGTCAGACCATCATTCATTTGGTCAGACCATCATTCATTTGGTCAGACCACCATTCATTTGGTCAGACCATCATTCAGTTGGTCAGACGATCAGTCATTTGGTCATTCATTCAACTTCATTCAGTCAGTCTTTCATTCAACTGCACTTTAAGTCTGCATGTCACTCCATTGTTTGTTTGTCAATCAGTCCTTCTAAGCAAAGTTTCAGTGATATCTTGACTGTTACATACTATGCTGATGACTAGCTCTACATGGCTAGCTCTTCATGGCTAACTTTGGTGGTAGTACTAGCAATGACAAGCTGACATGTGTCAGTCAACTACACTTGTCTACACTTACTAATTTTGTTTTCTTTGTGAAGTTTTGTCAAATGATGCTTGACGTTATTTTCAGCAGCTTTGTGTAAGTACCATGGGGTGTCCTGTTGGTCAACAATCAAATATTTCTATTGTAAATAATAAAAGCTTGGTTCTTAATTTAACCTATTTCTCATCACATACTTAAACGTCTATCGTGAACAATCATATGGTAAGGTGTCAGTAAGTCGTTGGCCGACAACTTACCGACACCTTGTCGTTACATTATCGACCACTTACCAAGCTCTTACCATCATCTTACTTATAACAAGATTTCAAAGATAGTGCAGAATAGATAGTGGTCGGTAGGTGGTCAGTAGGTAGTTATAGTAATTGGTTGGTAGGTGGTCAGTAGGTAGTCAGTAAGTGGTCGGTAGGTGGCGGTAGGTAGTCAGTAAGTGGTCGGTAGGTGGTTAGTAGGTAGTCAGTAAGTGGTCGGTAGGTGGTCAGTAGGTAGTCAGTAAGTGTTCGATAGGTGGCTTTAGGTAGTCGATAAGTGGTTGGTAAGTGGTTGGTTAGTGATTGGAAAGTACTAGTCGGTAAGGTTTCGATAACATAACGGTAAAGTGTCAGCTTCAGTTAATCACAATCTCTCAATCCAGCAGTTGTTAATGTCATCTAAGTTTTTTCTCTAGGCTTCGTTATTGATTCTCTTGTTTTCACTCTGTGCCATGATTGGCTAACTTACTTCAAGTTGTCCTGATAAGTGCGTTAGTGTACAGTGTTCCGCACTGTCAGTAAAAACACTGTCATTGGTGAAAGAAAAACATTACTGCTACATGTACCACCCTTGCCAAACATTCCTCACATTTCTACACATCTCTATCTGATATTCCATATTTAACAAGCTCTAATTTTATTATCTTACTGTATATATATTTAACAAGCTCTAATATTATTATCTTACTGTATATATATATTTGACAAGCTCCATTGCTGTCATTGGAGATGATCCTTCTTTTTTCTTCAAAGTTTCAAGGATCTGAAAACCAAACCAAAAGTTAAAGATAATTCCAACATTTTTGTGAGGCATGAATGACAAACAACCAGCTGTTATTGCTCTGACCTACAGGAGAAAAACACCGGACAAACAGACAAAAACAGTCAACGAACTGTCAAATGGTATGTCACTGAACAGTGGCAGATCTAGGGGGGGAGGGGGAGGTGCAACCCCCAACCCCCCCCCCCATGAGAGCCATCGTGATTTATTATTATTATTATTATTATTATTATTTTCATGACAACACCAACTGCATCACAAGTTTTATTAAAACAGGGTTGCCGAACACATATTTTGCTTGCTTTTTTTCTATGCGCAGTGTGTGGGACCTGAAAAAACCATGTTCGCCTTCAGCAAATAATCATTACCATAAGACTGCTTCTGTTTGGGAACGCTTTTCTACTTTCCTGCCAAACAAGTACTTCAATCAATGTTACGACCCCCCTTTAAAAATAATTCTGGATCTGCCCCTGCCGGATGGTCAACAAGTTCAATAAGTGGTCAACTATCGGTCAACAATCAGTTGATAGTTGCGCTCGATAATTGGTTGACAGATTGTCTGGGGCGCTGATAGTTGCTATTACCAATATAGGCATGGAGAGACAACTTAGACAAACAGTGTCAGTCATATCTCACCTGCTGTTCTCTTTGGTTTCTGTGATCTATGTACTCTTTGATCTTGTCAGTAGCATTCTCTACTACAGGCCCGTGTCCTGGATAGATCAGATTGGGTGATAAGCCAAGAATTATCTTCAAGGAGTTCATGTAATCATAAAGATCTTCAAATACCTGTAATGATTCAAGATTCAAGGGTTGAGTTAGCCATGCCCTGACTTAGATCAGCCCAGAGGTTGTTTCAGGGTCCTATCTTTGAGTTAGCCATGCCCTGACTTAGATCAGCAGAGAGGTTGTTTCAGGTTTCTATGACTGTGAGTTAGCTGTGACATGTCTTAGATCAGCCCAGAGGTTGTTTCAGGGTTTAATATGTGAGTTAGTCATGCCCTGACTTAGATCAGCCCAGAGGTTCTATAAGGGTTCTATCTGTGAGTTAGCCATACCCTGACGTAGATCAGCCTAGAGGTTGTTTCAGGGTCCTATCTTTGAGTTAGCCATGCCCTGACTTAGATCAGCCCAGAGGTTGTTTCAGGGTTTGATCTGTGAGTTAGCCGTGCCCTGACTTAGATCAGCCCAGAGGTTGTTTCAGGGTTTGATCTGTGAGTTAGCCGTGCCCTGACTTAGATCAGCCCAGAGGTTGTTTCAGGGTTTGATCTGTGAGTTAGCCATGCCCTGACTTAGATCAGCCCAGAGGTTGTTTCAGGGTTTGATCTGTGAGTTAGCCATATCCTGACTTAGATCAGCCCAGAGGTTGTTTCAGGGTTCTATCTGTGAGTTAGCCATATCCTGACTTAGATCAGCCCAGAGGGTGTTTCAGAATTTTCTTTGCCAAAAATCAAACCCAATGATCAGATAATTATTGTTGGATTGTAAGGTCTATTCAGCCTTAAAATGCAATGCTCAGTGTTTGAACAATAATAATTACTTTAGCTGACTATACTTACTGCTGTTCCTTGCCCAAGGATGCAATCTCCCGAGAAGAGAGCATTCTCTTCCTCCAGATAAAGCACCATATGGTCTGTAGTGTGGCCTGGCGTATGTATGGCACGCAGGGTACACCCCTCTGTGGATACAGTATCACCATCCTGCAGGTAGTTATACCCTTCTTCATGGCCTTTAATCTCCTCGTCAAAGCCTTTTCTTTCAAATTTTGATACTTTAACTTCTGGACCTATTTGAATCATTAAATGCTTTAATACTTTATCATTTAAAAAATATATGGTCCATATCTGCAAACAAAATTGAATTTCACTTTCTGTTTCTGGGAGTTCTGTGTACTAGCTCAGTTATAAATTATGATATTTTACTTAGTTTATAGCTGGCGACTTATATCTGGTATATGGCCCACCAACATGGTCAGTTATTATCATATCCTACTCCTAATAGATCAATCTTACCCTGGTTTACAGCATGCCGTAGTATATCTGGTATACCTCTAACATGGTCAGTTATTATCATATCCTACTCCAAATAGATCAATCTTACCCTGGTTTATAACATGCCGTAGTATATCTGGTATACCCCCAACATGGTCATGATGCCAGTGTGTTATCACTACTTCCTGTATTTTCGTATCATAATTCTGAAGAGTTTCAATGAGATTCGTAATGTACTCTGGTATGCCTCCATCACCTGTGTCAATTAGTATGCGACTATGAAGAAGAGAAAAAGTATGACATCAGTTAATTGATACATTCACAATCAATTCATGTGTTTAGAGGTTCTTTTTTCTCTATTCACTAATGGATTGATGAGTTATTGGATGCATGGGATGTGGGGGGAGGGATGGATGGATGAATTTGGATTAAGTATATGGATATACGGATGAAAGAATATTATTGGAAGAATGAATATACATTGTATGGACGGTGAGCAGATGGATGGATGAATTGATGGGTTGCAAGCATGCCCAAGAGAGTCAAAAGACAAAAAGATGGCCGCCATTGAGGTGCCTTCAACAACGGATGATAATGAGAAATCTTTTGTTAACTGGCACCAACATGGCCGCAATGAAGTACATGCAATCAAAAATTAGATGAACATATGAATTGGTAGATGGATAGAAGTACAGATGGATGGATGGGTCATAGTTAATAGAGGGGAATGGTTAGGAAACCCTTTTGTTATATGTCTTTGTTCACTTTTTTCAAGCGTGACCGTGCACAATCCTTTGTTTTACAATTGTTTTACCATTGTTGGCAATGGCTGAGTGAACAGACCAAAATCTTTCTTTTGGCTGCTAGTTCAAAATACTTAAAGATTTATAAGAGATATTTGAATATTCCTTACAATAATCCCATAGACAAAGTTTATGTTTACTTATTTTGCAATTTCAGGTGAGCATAAATCAAACTTATTATATGGCATCAATGTTTCGCGCGCTCTGATTGGCTGCTTAGCGGGCAAGATTTTCTTGTAATGACCGGTCATTATGGAAATTGTTCTCGGCTTCATTCACGGCTCTTTTCAATTGCGATCAAAAGCTACGAAACCAAACATTAAATCAACCGAAAACATAAACAAAATACATTTATCTTTTAAAGAACTGAAAAAAAATTATTGTATAGCTCAGAGATACTTCTCAGTGTACAATGAGCGACGAAGAGAGCCACAGCGAAAGCGAATTTTACTATCCAGAGGAAGAAGAGGCAAAACGTGAGCAAAACAACATGGCTGAAGTAATCAATACCAGCACCATCAGCGACAAATGTCGTACATTTTGAGTTCTTCAAGTCACTCGCAAAATTCCAAACAGATAACTGCTCCTCCAGACAATAGCAGTGGCCAGTTAATAACAAGTTCAGAGCAGTCACACAGCAGCCTGAGTCTCCAAAACACGACGAATTCGCTCGCTGTGAATAATTCAAGCGACCCAGCAGCTTTAAATGGTGTTTTTCCTGGAGCAAATATCAGTAGTATCTCTCAATGTCAGCTCCAGATCTTCAATGGCCCAGTTAAGTTAATCCAACAAGGTGCAAAGCGACGTTGTTAATGAGAACGACGACGAACAATAACACTTCACTGAAATTACTGCAAGTTCTCCCAACGTGTTCAAAATTCATTTACAATTTGGGTCTATTTTTCTTCTAATTTTTTGAGTTTCTAAGAGTTCAAACACTTGTAAACACAGGTATCTGTGTTTTGTAAAATTAAAGTGTTCGCATTTTCCTAGATCCTGTCATAATAAAGAGAAAAATGTTCTCGCTTTGAACAAAACCGTCTCTGTGAATTTCAATAAATTCGCCAGGATCCCTAGGCTCAGTGAACACGACCTCAACTTTGACCTTGCGTGCGCAAGCGGATGTTGAAAATTACTTCCGGTGTCCATAGTTAGGTATATTATTTATTAGAAATACAGCACTAAAAAAGGCCATATAATAAATAACTTATTAACCTCGTCCGTTCGGTCATTACAGGAAATCTCAGACCTCGGTCTTTTTTGTACGGACCTCGCTGCGCTCGGTCCGTACTGCCAAGACCTCGGTCTGAGATTTTCCTGTAATGACCTCACTCTCGGTTAATAAGTAGTATTTAATATTGCACGGTCAATACCGGTTCAACCTCACAAGCGAACAATGACCTGATAACAATAGGTTTCCTCTATTAACTATGGATGGATGGATAGATAGTTGGGTGCAAGATTTAACTACAGGGTGGAACATCTCTCTCAAAAGTCCATATGCATTTGAATTATAAGCTTGTTCAGTTTTAACTGCCTTTGTTGAATATCTATTTATACGTCTATTTCTATACATCATTTGCAGTCTCATCAAGGTTATAAGCTATGAACCACGCTCAATTTATAAAAATATATTTTACCTTTTCCCAGTGCCCACTAGATAAGTATTCGTTCCCTGTAGCGTCATAGGACTAGGGTTACAGCCTAGAACTCTAATAACTCGAGGAGAAAGCTGTTGAATGTTGGGAATATGGACAAGATTGGTGTTTTGTCCCAGAAGGGAACTTGCTATCGACGCCATCTTGTTCCCCATGTCTTCAACAAAGGTAACCCAAAGCGAGCTGTGATAATATTATTGAATAATTTTCGTTGCATAAATTGCATGGAATTTGAATCAAGTCTACTTTGATAAACATTAAAAATTAAATAAGTAAATAATTATGACGATAACGAATGAATAAAGAAGTAATATTCAACGAACAAAATGGAAAGAAGGTTAATGGTTAAGTGGGTTTGCTGTGGTTTTCCACAGGCATCCCAAAGTTCTTAGTTCAACTCGGTCCGTTGCTATGTGATGTCACAGGCGTACCTAGCAACCAAAGTCAGTGAATGAACTTCGAATCAGTTGATCAACAAAGAGTAAACAAACGAACAGAGCTGAAGAATATGGAGGAGAGAGAGAGAACCAACGAGCCTAAAACCTTCCAAAACAGTAAGATTTTATAACTGATACTTCATAAATATAAAACTGTAAAGCGATTTTTAAACTAGGTTTGTTTCGTTTTGGTTTTAGGTTCGAATCGAATTGAGGAACTTGCAAAACCAAAGCCTCTTCCCGCAGGCTTCCTTGACGATAAGTAAGTTTAAAGAACTTGACAAAAATCTTTTTACTTTGAACGCATCCGTGGAAAACTTAGAAGATACTGCGGTCACCAAGAAAGAAGATCTCGAATCTTCAGATAGTTCTTCTCTTCACTTTTTCAACATTCCTTTACACAAACGCAGCGCTGTGAAGCTCGCTTGCTTCTACAGTCCAAAAGGAATATTTCTACAATTCATTTTATGATTTAGAACTACTATTCTTGATATTTTTAACACTAAGACAGAAGTTTTTTTCGATAATTATTAACTTTGTAACTGGATCATCGAACATCGAACGTCTTTACTACGTCACGTGTATGGTTGTCAGAAAGAAGATGTTAACTGATCATGACAGATACATCTGTATTTTTATTTGAATTTCACGATTCTGTTTAAGAATCATAAAGCTTTCATCGTGAGGACTAACTTATTTACACCATTGAATTATTTTTGCAGGCGCTCTGTTTATTGGGACAATAATTTGGAGAAGGATTGGACAAAGTCTCCAATAGAAACGACGCAATGTGGTATGTTGTAACAGCCATTTGTTAGGAAAATGAAATTTGATTGAATAATTCTAATTATTTGGTTTGTCGCTGTCATTATGGGCTTCTGATTGGACTGAGACCACACTTATTCCAACACTTTTCACTATTTAGTAGTAATAAATAGTGCTAATGAAACCATAGAAAACAATAGGATTAGCATTACTTAGCAGTATTTAGTGGTATTTATGTTACACACTTTTAGTGTTTGTACTCTAAAATGTGTGCAAAACTGATACTCTGTTATTTTTGCTTGTTAAAATGCATACAGTTTCATAGACAATGATGAAGAAAAAATTGTCAGAGGGATTTATAGAGGAGCTGAAAAGGCATCTAAGTACTCAGTTTCCCATCATGCTTTGTGCTAGAGGTTTGTGCTTGTGCACATTGGCTATTGTTCATGCCTTCTATCACGGCAGATATCACATGTAACATTTGATGTGATTGGTTTATTTTTGACCATTGAAAATAAACATTAGTTTTTTATATATCTGTCCTCTTCTTGACAATAAATAATGTTATCACATTGTCAAAGTAGTAGATCCACATACAAGTAACATGCATTTATTTTTTCACAGCACTATCAGAGAGACAAACAGATCTTGCAAAGAACAAAGCTATTCACAAGTCATATGTTGGTGATAGGTAAGTGAGCAGTAGTTTTTATGAAGCGTCAGTGTATTGAATAGGGCATTGATAATACACAAGTAGATTGTACATACCGGTACACACTATGGATTTCACACTCGTGGATGGACAGCTTGATGCCTAACAGATCTTAAATCTGCAACCCAATTGATTTGGCAGCTGAAAGATCAAATTAGAATTTAGAGGTTGTTTTTTATGCAGGGAGGAAAGGCAGATAAACGAGGAGAAACCCCCTCAAAGCACCCCCTCTCCCTCTGACACCACTCCACTATAACATTTCCAAATCCCTCTGTCAGTAGGGTATAAATATTTTCTGAATACATAATAGTATACATCATATAGTGCATTCCAAGCTAGGTAAGCATAATGCAGCATTGAATTAGCTGTATATACGTATAATAATACCAGGGGCTAGTACCAGACGTCTCTCTTTCCTCATCAAAAACCTTCAAATATTGGTGTTGGTTAACAATAAAAGACTATGCCCATGACCCAATAATTATCGGCCTACCAAATATATACAGAACAGTTTGACTATAAACTTATAAAATAGTTTGACACAAACGTTTATGTTAAAAATCTTACTTTATACTTTACACCTTCCTTCAGCCCTATTTTATATTTCTTATTGTAACAAAAGGAATTTCTACAGTTATCTTCTATAAACTAAAGAAATACTACCATATCACTATGATCAGGCTCCCTGTTAATGGATTAATTATACAGCTTCTCATGAATCCTATATAGGGAACTGTCCAATTATTTTCTTAATTGGACAGGTCTTGTTGATAAGGATTAATTAGGCAGCTATGTAATTAATAGGTAATGGGATTTCATGCTCCCCAATCAAGAAATAATTAGACTCCAAAATTCCTCTGACTGACAAATTGGCCTACGACCTCGTCCAATGTTGGAAGTCCTTGGAATTTTCATGGATTCCTTAATTACATATACTAATAAATGAGACTGTGTAAAATCCAATTCTAAAATATTTAATCTAAAATGATTCTGCATTCTTTCCAGGCCTTCACCAATATGGCAAGTCAGCCCAGCAGCTCAAAATGCAACAGCTTCTTCACGCACTGAAACATTAGCAGAGTCCAAATCCTTACATCGTGATTATCAACCATGTAAACAAGTACAAAGTGTAGTTAGTGATGCCGCAATGTCTGCAGAAGCCACAGACAAATTAGAACAACTGGCAAAGCCAAAAACGTTTGCCCCTTTAAAAATAAAAGATGAGAGTGATTGGGATTGGAGTGAATGGCAACAACCAGACTTAACTGAAGCTGCTAAAAAAGCCACAGCATCTGAAAGGGTTGTTGTGCTGGCAAACCCTAAAAATCCTCATAGGAATTATAAAGAAGGCAGACCTGTGATTTGGGAGGTTCCAGAATCTGCAAAAAAGGCATTGCCATCTTTGAGAATACAACAATTAGCAAGACCCAAAAGCCGAAGTAAATACAGTGAAGATTATGATGGTAATGCTTGGAGAGTGTCACCAGGAGCAAAGAATGCACAAGCTACACCTAGAATAGCTCAATTAGCTGCACCTCTGGAGAGAAAAGTTAGAGCTAAAAAAGTTGTTTGAATAATCACTAAAATTGAATTGATATTGAATTCTTGTGTTGCTTTGATGTAAAATATAATTTTCAAATGGAATTTCAAAAGACACATGCTTGTATTATCAGAATTTTTTCTTGATACACCTACACAATATAAGATGATGCAATTTTGTCAATAATAAAAATGTTGTATAATATATAATTTATACGAACAAGATATATCAAAATAAAGGTCTGGAGATATGAATATGTTTATGTTGAGAAAAGCTGAAAGCCATGCAGACTTTCGGTTGACTTTTCATGTGTGTTCATCAAGTTAGTGTGCAGATGCACTAACTGGGACAACGAATAAAAATGACCAATCAGATAACAGTAAGCTATATAGAGATTGAACTGATAACAGTCTTAGCCTATTAGATTATCAAACGCTTATGATATCAATGAGCTATCTGATTGGCTGGTTTAAAATATTGAACTAAATGTTGCAATATGATTGGTTATTAAATAGTGATAGTAGTACTCCCAGTTGGAGTATCCGCACAGTAATGGGAATTTAAAAAATGAGGGGCGGAAAACTTGTTCCTGAGAGAAAACCTTTGAGAATCATATGCAAATTGTGTTTAAAGTAAATAAGTCACTTAAAACGAGGCGCTGCGGCCCCTGTCCTAGGCCCACCCCTGAATTTGATAGGAACCAAACCTTTTCATATAATGAGTACTGCTTTGTAGAAGCATGGGGATGGGTAAAGGAATTTAAAGGTGTGAGGACTTTGCTTTGCAGCCATCATAACCTTAAGGGCTGGGATTATGGGAGGGGGGAGACATGAAAAGAACTTGAACAGCCATAAGAACTTGATAAAAATTGCAAAAACGTACTAATTTCTTACAGTCCTGTAGAAAACAAGAAAATACTTGTGACAATACTTAACCAATGCTTGCATGCTTTTTTAGTGGTGCACTGGGGGGAGGGGTGGGTCATCAATTTTTGTGCAAATAGAAAACAGAGGCACATATTAACGCAATGATTATCAAATTAATTCTTGTATTGACCATTTTTGCACCAATCTGGGAGTGTGAAAAAGATTTGCTTCTCAAAGGTGTTAGTGTGTGTGTGGGGAGGGGGGTGGGGGAAGTTCGTTAAGTAAAAATGAAACTTTGTTATAAAATTCTTGAGAAAAATTGCTAATGAAGCTGACAATTTTGAGAGTAAATTTCACTCGTAAATTAATATGAGAAAAATCAAATACGCTTTTACTCCCATTTCATTCCATTCATTTCGATTTCAAAATGTATTTTCTTGAACATCCCGTTCCCCCTCTCGCTCAGTAAAGTTTCTCTGGGATCCCCCGTTAGTAACATTTTGTCGCTGATATAATCTCAAGCAAGCCTTCATTTGATTGGTTGGTTAGAGTCCTTGTGTTTATCAGCCAATCAGAGACGAGCAGGTTGGTAGAGAACCAACGTAGTATTTACCAATATGGCGGAAGAAGAAGAGAAAAAGGAGAAAACATCGTCAAACAGCTACATCCGATTCAGCCGGAGAAACGAATTAAGTAAGTCCAAAACTACCCTCGAACCTTCATTAACCTATATTCTAGGTACTTGACTAGTTATTTTGTGTTTTAGAAACATCGATCGCTTGGTATTGCTTCATTTTTTCGTCGTCTTCGTCTCAAGTTTCGCCCTTGGTTTGCTGTTTCTTCATTCTTCGCTAACTTTTTGGAGAACACAGGTCAGTCTGAACTTCAATATTTGTGACAGATTTTAACTATAATACCGTAAACTATAGATGATACTCTATTTATACCATATTTTCGTTTATCTTACTTAAAATAAATTCAATTAAAGCTTGCAAACGAAAATCAAGACTAAAACTTTTCACTATCGCAAGTTTCTTACCTAAAAAGGTAATCATTGTGGCAATTTTTAACTCCTTTTTCGAATCCTTTTGACATTATTCTTTGTATGACCATTAGATCTTTTATTTTTTCTCATTTTTAAGCCGTAAAAACGAAAGAGTAGTGTTATTATAGCGGTTTCGCTTGAATGAAATTCCTGTTCTAAGTAAATAAGATTAGCTTACATCATTTTTTCGTATTCAGCTTATATTGAAATTTAAGGTTAAATATTTTTCCTAGTATACTAGAAGAGGACAAAAATCTTATAGATTTTACTGCTTTTAACTTCCTTTGAAGATGTAGAGATGGCAAAACATTCTTTATTTAATTTATTGAGTAGTGTTTGCAAGAGATCTTGAAACTATTATCTTAGATAAACAGTATATATAATAGAGAGAATAAGAGAAAAATATCAATATAGCAGCCAGAATATGAAATGTAGGGTACTCGTGAGGATCCCAGAGCGATTTATATTCTCTCTATAGGTTGCTATCAATAGACGTCACTTCCGGTAATAGCTCTTTTTTGATGGCTTGTAGAATCCTGGAGGTTGTTTTGATCTCTTATTTTCTGGTTTGATGTCGTGAAAATAGTCAAATACAATAGTTTGAGGACTTATATTGATATGTTTTGACTTAGCATCCGCTAGCTGCATGCCCCCCAGTCAACCGCTTGTTTGCCCCCCTGTCAACTCCAAAAAGTCATGTGATTGATAGTAAGCAATAGGCTGAAGGTATAATTTATTACTACTATAGTATATATAATACCGTAGTATACTGTATATTACAGGCCAAAAAAAATTGCACAACATAATTTTGCACTGGCACTCTGTCAATCAAATACAATTATTACAATTATATGCTGGTTAGAAATCCCCTGGTCAAAGGGGCCACTGGTCTGCTATAACACAAGACCTTCAAGTTATAACTGTACTGCCTGGAACGTTTCTGTTGCATTCATTGTTAACGTTGTAACAATTTGTAACCATGTACTACAAAACAGGCAGTTGTACGAAGGGTCAATGGCGCTATTGGAGGGATAAATCTTATCCATTGAATAAATTATTTGATAACAGCATCTACTTATCCACTGGATAAGGATTTATCCATTGGATAGCAGGCCCTGAAGTTTACGCGATAGCATTAAGAACCATGTTTACAGTATTTGCTGTAATAATCAAATGATGCAAACTCAATTTAGAGGACATAAAATATACAATAGGTTTCCAGTTCTCAGAAGTTTCTCAGGAAATTTTGTTCTTTTCTCCTCCAAATTGACCTGCTTTGACAATTTATTGCTTTGGGTCTATTTCATCATCTTTTTTTAAATTTTTAATATTTGTTTTTGCTATTTGCAATTTTTTTGCTATTTGTAATATTTTTGGTTTTGGCTGTTGAATCTTAGTGGTAATAATGAATCTCATAAAGCTAAGGAAATGAGATTTATTCACACCTTACACCATATTTGCTTTCAATTGATACCTTTTGTTTTCTATGTTGTGGCGTTTCATCAAGCTGTTTCCTTTTGGACTTTGGTCATCCGTTACTTCCTGTACTATATAAACTCTGCTCTTCTCCAAATAGACCAGTAAAGATAAAAAGGTAAATTAAACACCATGAAAAGATGACAAAACTTACGGACGTTTCAGAAGCTAGTCCTTCGTCAGAGTAAAGAGAAATAGGTGTTAGAAAGGAAGGACTAGCGTCTGAAACGTCAGTATGTTTTGTCATCTTTTCATGGTGTTTAATTTACCTTTTTATCATAATTAATAGTAATGTTGAAAAGGTAAATTATACACCGTTAAAAGATAAAAATACTTACTGACGTTTAGGACGGCTAGTCCTTCATCTTTTACTCCGACGAAGGACTAGCGTCCGAAAGGCCAGTAAGTTTTTTCATCTTTTCTCGGGGTATAATTTACCTTTTCATCATTACGGTTTCATTAGAAATGCCGACGCAGCTCACACTAGTTTTTAGCTAGTTATATCTTCTTATCATAATTACGGTTTCATTAGAAACACTGATGCAGCTCACACTGGTTTTTAGCTAGTTATATCCTCCTAGACCAGTTTTGAGCTCAATTACCACTGTGTTCCTTGATCACAGACTCATTTACACAGGGTTAGCCTGTCTCTGTGAAATAAATGACTGGATGACTGAAAATAAACTTAAACTTAACAAAGAAAAAACTAAACTCCTTATCTTGTCCTCGAAGTATAATCCTCATCTGTCTACTCCTCTTCTACACTTTGGCGATCAGGTTATCAAACCATCCTGTAATGAAAGAAATATTGGCGTAATCTTTGATTCTGTTATGTCAATGGTTCCTCATGTTAATAATATCTGTAAGACGTCGTTCTATCATTTGCGTAACATTGCTCGTATTCGTAAATTTATCTCCGTCCATACTACTGAAAGACTTGTCCATGCTTTTGTGACATCCAGGCTCGATAATTGTAATTCTCTTCTATATGGTTTACCTAATGCTCAAATCGATAAATTACAATATGTTTTGAACTCTGCTGCTCGTCTTGTAACTCTCTCCAAGAAGTATAATCACATCACTCCTGTCCTTTGTTCTCTGCATTGGCTTCCTGTGAAACATCGCATCAATTTCAAGATTCTACTCCTCACTTTCAAAGCACTTCATGGTCTGGCTCCTGTCTACTTGTCTGATCTCATAACTGTGTATAAACCTAAAAGAACTCTCCGCTCATCCAAGGAACTGCTTCTTGTTACTTGTCCGTACAATCTTAAATCTTATGGTTATCGTTGTTTTTCTGTGTCTGCTCCTGTCCTATGGAATTCACTACCGTCTCCTCTTAGAAACATTTCATGTCTAAAAACTTTAAGAAAGACCTTAAGACTCATTTGTTTAAACTAGCTTTTGAATTATAATTTATATATATTTTACAGCGCTTAGAGCCGACTTGTATAGGCGCTATATAAATCATATTATATTATTATTATTATTATGTGTTTAATTCAGTGTTGTATTCACAATACCAACGATAAAGTAAAGAATGCACAACTTCAACAATACAAACACTTTGAAACTCAATGGACCTTGACTGGGACGTGTTAATATTCTGCACAAAATATTATTTAAAGATTTTAAAAGTAAGCAAAACCTTTTCAAAAATACTTTTTTCCTTATAAATACTTTCAATTTCAAGATATGAAGCAATTTAAAGACAAGTTTGTTTGCCATTCAGCAGAGCCTTCCCCAAGGGAGCTTTCGCTGAATTGATTCGTTAGCAAAGTGATGTATCAGCACGTGACTGTTTGTTGCAAATGTCCTATTGAAGAAAGCCAGTTTTATTGATATGCTTTTCTTTCATTGCAGTTCGAAGGAAACGGGTATTACGAAAACCTTTTTTACAGCGGATCAAGTCAATCACAGTTCCTCCCAAAGGATAACACAGTTAGCATGGTATCCTATAATGTCAATTCTACCTTCTCACTTGTCCGATGATACCAGAGGAGAACCAGGACATAATTTAAAATGCATAAACAAGTTGGACAAGAAATTCAAAGAAAATCTAATGGAAAAAAGGAACGGTAAATCCTTACCATTTTAACTAACTATATGAGTTAAAATTGAAGATAACCTCTACACTCGGAGCAAGCACTGTGCACGTGTGTTGCCCTTTGCTCAAGGACCATTTGTCAGTGGCGAAGGCCGACAAGTAAATTATTGTTTAAGCAAGTTTATTTAAGAATGGTTACAGTGCAAATACTATAACAGAGGACTCCTAGACAATTGACCTATTTCACTATGATGTCACATCAAAACAATCTATTGTTTAAACGCTAGGATCATGGTCGTCGGAGGGGTGAAATTACAAAATAAATTCACTGAAATTTGTTCTAAAACCTGTATCAATCCACGAAGAGAAGTAGAATAGCCAGCAAACGCTCAGAATAGTTTTTAGTACATATTAACACATATTATATCTGAAAACCAGACCGTCTTAGATTAAACTGTTTCACTAGGAGCAAATTTTGTTGAATTTTTTATTGGATTTGGCGATTCTATCATCCACATAAACAAGCAGTGACATCATAGTGAAATAGGGCAATTGTATTATATAATAAAGCTTTCCAGCTTTGGGTAATGCAGCCAATCAGAAACCAGCAGAAAAACAATAGCTGCCAAAGATATTTTTTATTCTCACAAGAAAATGACAATGGGTATCTAGTTGTCGACACATAACATCAGGGTCAAATTACCATTCTCGTGCAGTCTAGGTTTCTGATTCTCTCCACTTCCCAAAGTTACAATAGAATGCATTGTTTTCATTTTAGATTTCGATTATACAGCTTCTCATTAAGGTAACTGAGCAATTATTTTCTTAATTGCACAGGTCTTGTTGATATGGGATTAATTAGGTAGCTATATAATTAATAGGTAATGGGATTTCATGCTCCCCAATCAAGAAATAATTAGACTGAGAAAATTCCTCTGACTGCCAAATTAAACTCAGCCTAAGGCCTCATCTAATTTTGTCAGTCCTCAGAATTTTCCTCGTCTAATTATTTCTTACTTGGACAGCATGGAGTCCTATTACATATACTAAAAGGTTCCACTGAAAATGTCAGATATGTGGTAAATGTATGGTAATTGTTCACAACGACCATTGAAGTATGAAGTGTAGATATCTATCTAGAGGTAGCTGACACAATAATTTTGAAGAAGGTCATTTAATTTCAAATGTAACATTGAATAATGCATATTCCAGGTAGTTATCTGGTCTGTGGGTAATACCACTCCGTTAATAAAAGAAAGTTGTGATAATAATACTGTAATATTTTGCAGGGGCAGATCCAGGATTTAGTTCAGGAAGAGGTGCTGTGCGCAAAGTTAACCCAGGGAGGGGTGCAACCCTTAGAATCAAAGGGAAAAAAACAGTTTTGGTTATCTTCGAAGTAAGGGCACAAAGTTGAACCAGCACACCCCCTGCACCCCTCCCCTGGATCTGCCCCTGTTTTGCACTTATTATTGGTTTATTTGTCCAGCACATTATACAATTTTTGGCCCATTTGGGGCAAGGTCTTCATGGGAGAAAATAGGAGATTGGTCATTTGAAGACCAAACTGCATAACTTGTTAGTCTGTGCAAATACTAAGCAATTCAATATCAACAGGGTGATTGACTCACAGGCCATGAGGGCGAGAGGACTTATTGTTTTAGTTGAAAACAACTAGTCGGTCAAATATAAAGATGCAAATAAGTTTTGAATAAAAGTTGAATTTAATCTTAAGGTATTAAAAGACAGCACTTTTCGCTTCTATTAAGCCTGTGCCATCTTGAAAGATGGCTCACATTAGCATAGAGACCTTTTGTTAACACCTTGGACAATTGCCCTATTTCACTATGACGTTACATCAAAACCATCTATTGTTTAAACACAAAGGATCATGGTCTTCGGAGGGGGTCAAATCAATGCAAATTCACTGAAAATTGCTCTAAAACCTGTATCAATCCACGAAGAGAAGTAGAATAGCCAGCAAACGCTCAGAATATTTTTTAGCACATATTAACACATATTCTGAAAACCAGGCCATTTTAGATCAAGCTATTTTACTAGAATTTCGTTGAATTTTCTATTGGATTTGGCGATTGTATCCCCCACATAAACAAGTAGTAACGTCATAGTGAAATAGGGCAATTATCCACGGCTTTATCAAGCTCACCGTCAGTCTCACTTCAATGCAAAGGCATGGCTTACCTTTCAAGATGGTACTGGGAACTGCGGAGGGGATTATCGATGCTAAATTGATTGAAGAATAAATTAACTGTAATGATTATGCGTGTATAACAAGAATACTAATTAAATAATATTTTTTGCTAATGACTCCGTTAATAAATCACCTACAATTATACTTCCTTTAGTAAGGAAACATTCCAAGGGGGATGAGGTGGATATTTCCTTTGTCCAAGTTGTACCTCAAAAAATTAAATAATTTATAGGGATTTGTATTTGATGTCATTTCTTCTGTGTTACATGTTATAAGCTAAAACTTTGCTCTCTCACTAACATCAAGGTGCTCTTTCCACCTTGATGTTCATTTTGACATATCATCTATATTTAAGGGGGGCAGGGTCACGTGACCAACTGTTGGAACAGGCCTACAAGTTGTTTCACGGGCCACTAAATATAAGGGACCTCTCGTTTATTACATCCAAGGGGGGCCGTGGTTTCTTCGCAAAAAAAATGAAATAAAATTCGTACCCTCCTATAAAATCATTAAATGGAATACGTACGTACTCCTCCCCCTTCGACACTACTGAATACGTACCCCCAAATTCCTCCATTACAAGAATGTACCCCCAATTTTTACTGGTTTTAAAAAGCGTATCCTCCCCCCGTATTTTAATTGATAATGCTTTGTACTCACGTCAGAGCCAGTCGTGAAAACAATGCACCGAATAGACTAGACTTTTTAACATTATATTTTCGACCGATTCCGTGCGTGGCAGAGTTGCGAGGGATTAGCCGATATGGTCTGGGGGCCGGCTGGTCTCTCCCCTGATGCTTCGGCTAGAACATTTTCTTGCGTAATTCGTACACCCAAGGGCAGAAGGATTTAATCGCCGTCAGGTCCGAAGTCCATACGCCGCCTCAGCTCTGCGGATGTCTCGGGGGTATGGCAAATTAGAGTCGATTTTTTTTGGTTGGATTGAACCCCATTGTATCCAGATTGCATTTTCTATTCTATTAGTTCACATCCAGTGAAGGGACCCAAATTCCTAATCATCTTTTAGAACTAATTTATCCCTTTTAACATGTTTAACAGGCCAATTAAAACTGTACTCGAAGATTTTAAGACAATGTTGACAATACCTTGTTTGGTATCCAAAGATAAAATGAAGAAGTAAAAACAGAAAAAAAGATAGAAGCTTGAATACGTTTAAGGTCAAGTCAATATATTTTCTGTAAGACCAAAACTCTTGATGATCTGTACACGCAAAAATAACTTGGAATAAACTGATAATCAGTATTGTACAGATAAAAGCAGGTATAGTATAAATTCAATTAAGAAACTTTTCAATTTGGGACAGTTTTTGATTGGTTACCCCCCAGTGACGCAAGAAAAGTGTTGGGCTTCCTGTGGTATGCGGACCTTCATCGCGCCACAGGTAGACCATACTTAAATTAAATGGTGTATAAACACACATATTTCTATTTTTTAAGCACATAAAAATCACTACTACTCACGTTTGAGTTTTCACTTCATTCGCATTGACGTGGCGATGAATAAATTCCTTTGAAATCAAGACCCACGATCGTGCTATATATGGTTATACTGCCGTGTACAATCGCTCTCCTAGTTTAGCATGTGATCTGGCAGGGCCACAAGTTAGGGAGTTTGAAGCAACATCTTTTTTTGATTACCTGCTTGTGGAAAATGAATTGAAATTGTAAATTAAGTGGAATAAATTCACACCTTCCTGACGTAGCCTCCTTTCAGCCGCTGTGAGGCGCTTTCGGTTCCCGTCATTCCCCCACTAGCGTCTGCTCAAACTTGAACAACATTCCTTTCTTCATTGTTTTCAATTAGCCAATCAAATTGCTAAGTGATATGCAAATTTTTTATTTTCCCGTGCAAAATGGCATAAGAACGTTCGCAGTTTATATTTGCACATGTATCACGTAAATGCGGAAAATACGACCAAAAGAAAGAGAAATCTAAGAAAAGCCGTACAAGAATATTTGGTAGAAGTCAGTTGGATATTCCATGTATATTAGAAAGACTTGGTGGATTGAAAAACCTTCAAGACTACGCCGAATACAGTACCAAGGTCAAGGTCATACCCACAAGATTTTGCGGGACTCTCTCTGATTGGTCAATTTTGAAGAAAGGAATGTTGTTCATGTTTGAGCAGACGCTAGTGGGGGAATGACGGGAACCGGAAGCGCCTCACAGCGGCTGCAAAGGAGGCTATCCTGACAAGTAATTTCTAATAACTACAGCGTCAAAGCAATTGTTCGAGGTATTTTAGACATATAACATTGAATTTATCTCGAGGTATTTTAGACATATAACATTGAATTTATCTCGAAATACCAAAGATAAAAAAATATCGATTCCCACACTCCACCTAAGAAAAGTCCGATCCAAGTGGTTAATCCAGGTTTGGATATTCCACAATTTTGGATTTTGAGGTAAAAACTACCATATTCTGAGAGAGCAAGTGAAATAGGTTTCAATGGTGTATTTTTTTTAAATTTTGTCGTAAAAAGGAAATGTTTTTATGAGCATCAAATGCATGAACCCTCCGAGCCAAGAGTACGCATTTACAACACACCTTCCCCTCCCCCAATGAAGTAGGTGTTACGTTAGAAATGTTTTGCACACAAAACCGGACACTAATCATAGCAGAAGATTGTGCTCCCTCCACAAAATCACACCTAGCATTTTAAAACCCAACGCAAATCTCTCTTTTCAACTGTACTGTGACATTGATCTGCATGAGAGTGGTCGTTCAAACTCTTAAATACGGTCATTTGAATAAAAGGATACTCTTAAATACGGTCATTTGAATAAAAGGATACTCTTAAATACGGTCATTTGAATAAAAGGATACTCTTAAATGCGTTAATTTGAATAAGAGGATACTCTTAAATACAATCATTGAATAAAAGGATACTCTTAAATACCATCATTTGAATAAAAGAATACTCTTAAATACGGTCATTTGAATAAAAGTTACAATAATAACCCATGTAAACTAGGATCAACTGCGATCGGCTGTGAAAATTATCTGCTGAAAGTAAACTTGTAAGTTTGTTTGTCCGAAAGTGGCCTTTGTCTTCGTTTTTATGACGTTACGGTTGCGCTGCGCTATTGGAACAGTTCTGAATATCGGCTATGATATTTAGCCCAGAGGTTGTTACAGGTTTTGTTTAAGTAGGGTTTTTATCGAATCCCATTGTTGGTGGCTGTTGAAAATTAATGCTAATCCTACGTAAGAAGACAAAAAACGATGTAAAGAAAACGAAGTTGAAGTGATGGGAGAAAGTGGAACTTAGTTGCGAGAAATCGTAAAAAGGTTTCGATACTGGCGATGAATATAGATGATGATGATGATGGTGGTGGTAATGGTGATGATGATGATGATGATGGTGATCATGATTATGATGGTGATGATGGTGATGATGATTACGATGATGATGGTGGTGATGATGGCGATAATGATGGTAATGATGATGATTATGATGGTGATGATTATGATGGTGATGATGATGATGATGATGGCGAAAATGATGGTGATGATGATGATGATGGTGGTGATGGTAGAATGCATACCATATATCTGCGAAAAAACTTTGTAAGAAATTGTACAAATTCTTAAGTTCAGAAGACCGGTAGACCCACAAAACTTTGCACTAATTTGTGCAATTTTGCTATTTAACTTTTTTACGCATAATGGTATGCACTATAGTGGTGTTAACAATAATGATTTAAAGTCCAACACCTGCAAATCTTATTTATATTCAAATTGATCATATTCTCCCACTGAAAGACATGCAAATGTCTTCACCAACAGGTGAAAGCTAATTCAAATTAAAAATCCACACAAGTTTTTGAAGTTCATCAGTGAACGAGAAAGAAGATGTCGTCGGTCCTTTTTGTAGCGTGCTTTGTTTCAGGTAAAAATCCTCTAGTTTATAGAAAAGCAATAGGATAATCTTTATTTAACGAAGAAAGACGCATAAGGATTCTTAATAACGTATATATACGGATCTCAATCTATGAAAAAATAAAACAATTTGATGGCCTTTGCTACAAAATTATCTAATTTTATACCAGTGTGTTTAATCGCAATTATGTCCGAAATATCTCATAAGTAGATCTGTAAATACTTTCTAATTATCTAATTTTATACCAAGTTTTAATAATCGCGATAATATCCGAAATATTTCAAAAGTAGATCTGTAATTAATTTTGGTCCGTTAAAGAACATTAAGGGCAACTGAGTAAAAGATCCTTAATGTGATAAGGATAAGATATCAAGTAGTTTCGACTAAATTTATTTACCTTAAATTGAGCTGTTAAAAATAACATAAAATTAAATAATACGAGTAATCGGAAGAATCAATTTTGTACATGGATTTTTGGTTATTATATCCGTTGACATGAAAAACTAACTTTACTTTTGACTTTTTCAGTTTTCTCAATAATAAATAGAATATAAAACAGAATCTTGAGTTTTAAAACGAAGATTCTATCATGCTCTTCACTAATGTTGGAAAGTGCATGAATTTAGATATCAACTATGCATAGAGAAATCGTTCTTTTTTATCGTTTTATCGTAAATAATAATCTATGCGTTCAAAACATTCAGTATTGATGGATAACAAGCATTCCCAAGAGAGTCAAAAGACAAAAAATGGCGGCCTTTGTGGTGCCGTTAACAATGGATGCTTATGAGAAATCTTTCGTTAGAACAGTACCAACATAGCCGCGATGACGTAACGTGCAACAAAAGAATAGCTGGTAGAGTATCGGTAAAGAAGAAAAAATCATCATTCATAGTTCCGACTCGACATTAGCGAACCAATTGCACTGTTGCAAAACAAAACAAAAACAAAACAAAACAAAAAAACAAAACCATTTTAAAATAATTTTCCGCAATTAGAATAGGAAATCGCGCGATCTTGAGTACAATTCGATTTTTTTGTTTATAGTTCACTCAACAAAATAATCATTCAGTTAAAAATGCGAAACGACGTCCTTCATCTTTGTTGATTTGGCGGCCAATTTTCAGTCCATCGCGCAACTGAAATGCTTAAAAAAGATTAGTTCTTACGGCTTTAATTTTTTTTCTGTAAGCACAAAATGATAGAAAACGATTGTTTTGACATTTTGGCCGTGTTGCCATAGCGACTTAATTCGGTACTCCTACGGAGTACAATTAACGCTATAATTGTACTCCTCTCGACCAATCAGAGTCGAGTAATTTTGTTAAGTGAACTATAAGAGTTTTAATTTCTGAGATATTCTAGATAATTTGTTGAGTTTGTGGGACATAGCAACGGTAACTAAGGGAAGCATAGCCATGAATTAGACAGCTCTCTCTCTCATTACATTAAAAGATAGATTTAGTAATTTCAGTTCTTGATAAAATTGAAACGAGTTGTTTCTCTACCTTATGGAGCATATTTTATCATTTGAGTACTTTAATTTCGAATATTTTTATCCATTTATATTAGCGTTAATCCTAGCAAGTGTCTCGAGCAGTAACATGGAAAGAAAACTTGTCAATGACTTACTGTCTAAATATCACAGCCACGTACGACCACTTGGCAACATAACACAACCTACCACCATCAACATCAGCCTCAAACTCGTCAGGGTATTTGATTTGGTGTGTATATCTAATTTTTTAATAAAATAACTGTTAAGAATGTCTCGTTCTGATTGGCTTGGAGCGCGTGCTTTATGAGAACACATTGCACGCGCGCGCACTTTCAGTTGCGTCATTCCTATTTAAAATAACAGTTATTGTAATTTGTATTTTTTGAAAGAAATAAAAAACTTGCTTGCTGTGCTGTGTGCCGTTATAAAGCACTTGGGGCTTGGCAGAACACTCGAGAAGTGTCCAGAAGCACTACACTACGCGTCGTGCTTCTCCTACAATTCTCTCGTGTTCTGCCAACCCCCGCGTGCTTCTTGACTGCACACAGCACGCGCGCGCGTTTTTATTTCTTCGCGCTGATTGGTTATTTGTTATCATCAATAAGAGGACAGACAGATAAAGCTGATGTCAACGAGAGCGCAATCTTTTCTTTGGTTGTTTTGATCACTAAAAATGAGATTGATAAAATTATCGTTTTAGTTATTGTAAAAAAAAAAAAACATCAGTTTTTTGTGCATCTGTCCTGTTATTGACAAAAATTTCGTCTTCGCATTGTCAAAGTAGTATGTTTATTTGCTAAGTATGCCCAGCCAGCTAAGCGGTGAACATTATTTTAGCCAATCACAGCGCGTTTAGCTGTTTTGCCGCCGGCCCCCATTCCCAGGCTACTGTAACCCAACTTTTGCGTATTTTTCTGTTTTCTTTTGACTAAAATATAATATACATGCCTACGAGAAGAAGGAATGTAGAAAGGTAGAATAAAAACACCCTCACTTTACCGCCATGCTTGCATCTTTCTTTTACAAGGTAGGGCCGGTCATTTTGTCCGATCATGCTTTGCTCGCCGCGTTTTCTGACGCTCAGCTGGAGTGAAGTTCTACTTATAATTCGTATAGGAAATCGAAGATCGTGCGATTTTTTTGTCTATAATTCACTCAACAAAATTTCAGAAAAAAATGGGAAGCGACGCCGTTCATCTTTGTCTATTTGGCGGCCGATTTTAAGTCCATCACGAAACTGAACTGCATAAAAAAGTTTTATTTATGTTTTTAAGTACAAAAGGATAGAAAATAATGGTTTTGACATCGTTTTGGCCGTGTTGCCATAGCGACTTAATTCGGTACTTCTACGAAGTACAATTAACGCTATAATTGTACTCCTCTCGACCAATCAGAGTCGAGTTGTTGAGTGCACTATAAGTGAATAAATATTTCGCTAAGGGAGGGACAAATAATTAATTTAACCTAAGACTCGGCAAAGGAGAGACGAGAACATAGCGCAAAAGCAATCACAGTAGTAGTTGTTGTATGGATTTAAAGAAGAGATTTTTTGAATCTATCCAGGATGATTCTGCTCTTTTCTGTTCACGATTGGATTAATCTGAATCTTCATACATTGTAATCAAGTGCATGTGACGTAACAGTTTTTTGAATTTCCCTCTGAAATATGCGCACCCATGATTCAATGCAGGACGTCTAGATTTCCTCATATGATCTGTATGATCTATTGTTTAGAGCGCCAAAGAGCAAGTTCTGGTCACAAGTGCCTGGATTGAACAGGTTTGTTAAAAGAACACTGGTCGCATGAGTGGGAAATAATACGTTAAAGTGCACCTAACCTCTGATACAATGCTTTCAGTATTGATTCTACATAATGTAAATACATGTAGTTGAATTCCGAAATATTTCTTCATTTTGCGTCTTTTCGCTGTCAAGGTCTATACTTTCATTATCTTTATACTGACAGTGACGTGACCCAGGCTTTTGAGTGTATTTGTTTTAATGTTTAATGCTAATTACTAGCAATTATGATATATCAAATTTACGATAAACATCGTGGAAACCTTGAGAATAATGATGATTCTTTATAAATACTGTTTGCGTGAACCAGTCATTTGAATATATTTTACGAAGCCTGGGGTGAAGTTACAATACCGTACATTTCCCACTCATAAAATAACCATTCTTAAGAGGAGCCATTTTAATATTACGGCATGTTGTGCATGCAGACTAGACTATTAAGCAGCAGGTTCCCACTCATACCTTACGATTTAGTACGAAGTCGATTCAATACTAATTTTGCCCAGATAAAAATGTCGTTCGGTAAACTTACCTCATTTGAATATGAACATAGATATCATTTTGGTGATTTCCCCGCTATTTAAAGCTTTAAAATGTCAAAAATATGAATCAAAACATCCAGATATTGTAGCGCAGAAACACTTCAAGTTGTTCACCATCTTGGAATCTACGGATCTGGCCTTTGACAAAGGAAGCCCATGATAACGTTTTAAAACAACACAGGGATCCCACGCGAACGACGATATAACAGCCCACTTCCGAGATATGCTTCGCTTGTCACGCACGAAGGTTTCAGTTTTCCAACCCTCTTTTTGTTTGTGTTCTGTAGTCTTGGTTCGATTCTGCCCTGACTTGGAATAATACGAACTATGGAGGAATAGAAGAGCTGACAGTTATGGATGAAAACATCTGGCAACCTGACGTTGTTCTGCTTAACAAGTAGGACAGCATTTGTTTAAAACTCTTGAAGTTTTTGAAAAGCATGAAGACCTCGCTATAATGCAGAAAACTAAAAGTTGCACTTGTGCCGTTCCAACTTGTTGAGCCATAAACATGCCGCATGCATTTAAAAACCATACAATCGATTTGTTCGGTCAAGTTGGGAGTTTGTGAGTTCAACCCCTGACTCGGTGACCAGACAACCGAAAAGATTTCGAAAGGGAAAGGAAAGGAAAGGAAACTAAACGAAAGGAAAGGAAAGGAAAGGAAAGGAAAGGAAAGGAAAGGAAAGGAAAGGAAAGGAAAGGAAACAAAACGAAAGGAAACAAAACGAAAGGAAACAAAACGAAACGAAAGGAAAAGAAAGGAAACGAAAGGAAAAGAAAGGAAACGAAAGGAAAGGAAAAAGGAAAGGAAGAAAACGAAACGAAACGAAAGGAAAGGAAAAGAAAGGAAACGAAAGGAAAGGAAAGAAAACGAAAGGAAACGAAAGAAAAGGAAAGAAAGGAAACGAAAGTAAAGGAAAGGAAGGGAACGAAAACGAAAGGAAAGGAAACGAAAGGAAAGGCGAAAATAGTTTATTTGAATTGTTGATTACAAAATTCATTAAAATAAATAAATACAAAGCGTAAATATTTCTCAATGATTTAACCTTCGCCTGAAAAATGCGAACTTAATTTGTCATGAACAAAAAGAAAGAAAATTTCATAGAACTGCCTTTCGTTTTCGACCCCGAAATCGCTTTTCAATACGCGACGGGCGTCGCACTAGCTTCTTCAAGTAATGCTCTATAAACTCTATAGAGATACATTTGAATATACAAAAACAACTTTTATTTTACAACCACCGCTCCCCGTACGGGGCTCTTCCGTGAGGTTCCCTCCACACGCACTACCACTACATTCTATATTTACAGCATACAACACTCACGACTCACGGGATGACTTTTACGGAGGAGGAAATCGGAGAACCCCGAGAAAACCCTCGTGGCAAGGGAGAGAACAACACAACAAACACACAATGTTTTTCATTTGATTACAGTGCAGATTCATCAACGATGGGCAAACCAGTGAACCACGGCAATCCTCTTCTGATCGCTTCCAATGGTGAAGTTAGATGGCTGGCCCCTGTCATAATAAGGAGCTCGTGTAAACTGAACGTAAGATATTTCCCTTTTGACAACCAAGTTTGTGATCTGGAATTCACTACCTTGACGAGCGACCATTCTGAAGTTATCCTGCAACCCTCGAGGGATAAAATGTTTCAGAATTATTCTGGTAATATTAATTTAAAATTAAGGCTGGTTTTCACTAGCGACATAAGCGACGGAAGCAGAAGCAGAAGCAGAAGCAGAAGCAGAAGCAGAAGCAGAAGCAGAAGCAGAAGCAGAAGCAGAAGCAGAAGCAGAAGCAGAAGCAGAAGCAGAAGCAGAAGCAGAAGCAGAAGCAGAAGCAGAAGCATGAGCAGAAGCAGAAGATCGTTATGTTCTAGTGTAAATGAATGTGACGGAAGCATAAGAGAAACAATAGGAAGTTTCCCGTGCAGGGGACTGAGTACGAGTTTTTGATTGGCTTACCACCTTGTTCTTCTGTATGTTAGCGACGGAAGCATAAGAATGGGCTGGTTTTCACTAGCGACATAAGGACGGAAGCAGAAGCATAAGCATAAGAAAACCTTCAGTTCCTTCTGCTTCTGCTTCCGCCGATGTTCTGCTTCTGCTTACGTCTCCATTTTTTGATTTTCACAGGAACATAAGACGTCTTACGCTTCTGCTTCTGCTTCCGTCGATAGTGAAAACCAGGCTTTACTGTGCCTAAAACTAAAATGTAGTTTTGTTAAACCTAGTTTTCTGTCGATCCAGAAACGACTTTCATTATTCACGTGAAAAATGTTATCATTCGTTGCACATCATGAGATCTGCTTGCCAACAGCTTGAATGTACAGTCTGGGAAGAAATATATTTTGCGCTTGTTTACTTACTCCTCTAACCCACCCATCTCACACATTCATCCATCTATCAATTCTGTCATCCCTTTAAGCCTTCTTATATTACTATACATATTCATCTTTTAATGCGTCCCTCTTTCTCACTATAGCTACCGGTAGCTATAAGAAGGCTTATTCCATCCATCCATCCATCCATCCATCCATCCATCCATCCATCCATCCATCCATCCATCCATCCATCCATCCCTCCCTCCCTCCCTCCCTCCCTCCCTCCCTCCCTCCCTCCCTCCCTCCCTCCCTCCCTCCCTCCCTCCATCCATCCACCTCCTCCCTTCTATTCTTTAATTCTTCTTTAATTTCCTCTATTTTTTATCATTCCATTCCATTCAATTCCATTCGTAAGCCAATGTCACCTTTATCCTACCCAGAAAACAGCGAATGGATCCTCCGTGGAGCAGACATCCAACAAACTACTCCACCCCTCCTTTCCAACGACACACGAACAGGGGTCAAATACATGATCTACATTGAACGTCAAGTATTCTACTACTTCTTCTACCTGGTCAGCCCTTGTATGCTAGTGTCTCTCATGACAGTAATTCTCTTTATCCTTCCTCCTGACTGTGGTGAGCTAATGGTCGTGGGTGTCACGCTACTGTTATCCCTAACGGTATTCTTCCTCCTTGCTTCTACACACATACCAGAGACTTCAGAAGTCGTTCCGCTGATTGGCAGGTAAGGAAAAAACCATACTATTAATGCTCAGATGCGCATTAAAAATGATAACACGATTGTTATAGATAACGTCTGTAAAATAGAAACAACATGTGAATTAAGCAGCTCGGATTGGTTGTTTTATGCATCCCACATCCCTATATTTTCCCTCAAGTATCCCGCGCTCACTCGATATTCCATGCAGTTCAGATTGATTGTTGTATGCAGGTACTACTCATTGACCATAATCCAAGTGTCTTGTTCTCTCGGTCTGGCTTGCTGGGCCTTGAGGTTTCACCATCATAATATCTCATCTGGTTCAGTGCCTCCTTGGGTCAGGGTGAGTATGATATACTAAGCTGCACGGGAAATCTTCGGGATAACCGAGTGACTTGGAGATGGCTGCGTGATATGCAGCTGTAGAATGGCTGCGGGATAAGTAAGGGATGACTGCGTGACATCACGATGGTTGCGTGACAAGGGCCGAATGACTCTTTCTAACAACTTGTTTCACAGATTGTTGGTTGGGAGGGGGGTGGGGTGGGGGAGAGGACCTGGGCATATCATAACCCAACATCTAACAAGTGAAGACAGCTTGAAAAACCTAAGAAAAATCAATACACCATTTCCATGACTGTAGGCTTGTCAGATACATGTTACCGATTCACGTATTCATGGTCTGTTTAAGGTCTACATATTAGGATATGTTGCAAAGGTCCTGTGGTGCCCAGTACCTGACAACATTGTTATTGCTTCGCGTGTCAGAAGAAACAATGAATCAGGTACGTAAATCATTTAACACACTAAAAACAAAAGATAAAAATCAGGCAGCTGATGTGAATCTTGAAACAGGGGTGACGTATAGCGGTGTAATACAATCAGCTAAGTTCCATTTCTGCAAGAATTCGAGTAGAGCTTTTATAGGTCTTTCTCTTCTGATTGGGGGGTAAGGGGGGGGGGGGGGGGGGGGTTCTTCTTTCATCCTCTCTCTGCGCTCAATTCAAACGTGAGATATGCGAGTTATAGCCTGAAGTTTTTTTAAGTGATGATCGACCTATGAGAAGTCCGTACTCTGAATTCCATCAGCCCAAAGTTTGTTTCAGGGCTCAATGAAATACGTCTTGTTGTATGAAGGAAAACAGAGAGACAGATAAAGCAGGAAGACTTATTTTCCAATCTGACCTCAGTCTGAAATTCCCGAGATAACTGGAATTAGGAAGCTGATTTCTGTCATAGTTAATAGTTAATGTTTTTGTAAAAGGGGAAAAATTGAAAAAACTAGAGGAAAACAGCACAGAAAAGAACCAAACAGACTTTACTCACATTTGACAACAGCCTGGCGGGAATCTAGCCCTGGTCGCATTGGTGAGAGGCGATGCATTAAAAACGCACACCACTCTTGCTTTACTTCATTCGCACTTCTTTTACAGCCAATAAAAGTGATGAAGATATGGAAGCAAGAGATGACATGGATAAAACCTTACCAAAGAAAGTCAGTGGTTTGAACATGATGGTAGACCAGGTCAAGAAGAAACAAGAAAACGATCAAAAACAAGAAGAATGGCAGCTTGTAGCGAAGGTCTTCAACAGGCTATTCATGGTGATTTACATCGTTACTGTTATTTTTACTATAGCAGGGATATTCTTACAGATCCCTCAGCTGTTGGGACGGAGCAAATTTCACACTGAAATCAGTGTTTAAACGAACGTTCACACTACCTTCACCATTAGGGTGAGGGGGTGGAGGCCGGGGATGAGTGTCTTTCTCATTTACTGCCTCCCCCGAGATCCTGTTTACAGATTAACAGACATATCGAAAATCGTGATCCGTCGACGTCCGATCCGAAACGAAGATAATGGGTCCATATAATGCGCAACAGACCCACACGAAAAAAAGTAATATTTGACATTTTGAATTAATTTTGAGCAAATTTGCTGATCCTAGTTGGATCCTTTATTTAAGTGAGTAGCTTAATTAAGCTGGCACATTTTATTCACTTTTGCTGATAGATAATCCACAACAATTGGTTACTTTATGAATTGGTTCCTATGGAAACTGCTTTGATTTGATTGGCTTGTCATATTCACACGCCCTTTTCAAAATAATATATATATGTGGAGTTTTCATAAATGGGAGATTTTTCAGCACTTTTCAGCGAAAACACCCACGCACGCTTTTCATAACAATAATTTAATAAATGATAATAAACTATCTACATTCGTGGAATATCTTTTTTTATTATATAGTTATCGATGAAATACCAGGTTTTCTCTAGTGTCGAAAACTTGACATCTTTCACCGGTGGAAGATACCATATCTTTCACACGTCAAGATATCGCTGTTGAATCGGCTTGCTATTTTATCGATATCTATATAATAAACAGAACATTACATGGCCGCTTGGAGATACGAATTTTATCTTCTCGTGTTCAATTGCATTGTTTATGATTCAGGAAAAACTTTCTTGGAGATTTAAAATATGTATTTATCTGGTGTAAAGTTTCGAAACATTTACTGGCTTTAACGTCACTCACAGAGATCATGTATTCATCTCACATGAACTTTTTACCGACTTTGTGGGCTTGGAAACAAAAGTGCCAAAACGTGTGTTTTATTTCTCAATATAAGTCACAAATTGTTATGTTTTCTAAAACTATTAATGCGTAAGAATTGCAGATGTAAAATACGATATTCTATAAGAAAAAAAATCTATTTATCTGGTGTAAAGTTTTGAAACATTTTACTGGCTTCAACGTCACTCACAGAGATAATGTATTCATCTCATATGAATTTTGTACCAACTTTGCGATCTTGGAGTCAAAATGTGTTTTTTCTTTCCGAAGATAGATCAAAAATAGCCCAGAAAGTAAGTTAAGATTTTCTTTAAGAAAAAAAATCTATTTATCTGGTGTAAAGTTTTAAAACATTTCACTGGCTTCAACGTCACTCACAGAGATAATTCATTTATCTATGGGACAAGTGTGGAATGTCAAGCCAAAGAACGTGATTACTGACGAATCGAGTGTACCACTAGCTAGTCGCAAGCGAATTCGAACTCATGAAACCATTCAGCGACAAACAGTTTATTTTAGTTGGAGATTTTTTGCCATAGGCCCTTTGCAGCTCAGTAATCACGTGCTGATTAATTCACTGAGAGCAAATGAATGAACATATTGATTCCCATGGGTGAAATATTAATACTGGTGAGCAAACAAACTTTCTACAACCTATTGAGACTTCGAGACAGATGTATTCATGGCTGCGATCCCGCATCGTTTCGAGTTGAGTCGTGCCATGTGACAAGACCAGGCGAGTGCTAGGTTTGAAAATGCCCTGGAAGAGCTCCGAATGGGTCAGTGCACCGCAGCCACGGAGAAGTACCTACAGTTAATTCTCTTACCTTGAGTTTAAATCGTCTTGAATTGCCTCCGTTTTAGCCACTCTACAAGGAACACTCAGCGCCAAAAAACAAAATAGAGCTTCCAAAACTTAAAAATACCAATATTTTACGCCTCAAAGCCAAATAACAAAGAAGTAGAGAATTTTAAAATATCGTTTTTGCCGCCATTTTGTCATATTTGGTAATCACATGGAGAGAGCTTGGGAACTACCCAGTCTCCTTTGCCATCTCAATGAAATCAAAACAAAACGAAAAACAAACTCGAAATCGATGAAAAAGAACATTTGATCGTAAAGATCTAAAAGAAAGCTTTCTTTAGTGATTAGTGAGCTTTATTTTGTCTGTGACAGAGATAAAATGATCGAGGAGGAATACATTTGCAGTCGATCGTGCCGAGCAGAGGAACGAAAGAAAGAATTGCCTCAGAAGACGCCGACCAAGACGTTACCAAGACACCGAGCCGATGACTACAAGGTAAGAACCTAAATCTAAAGTAATAATGACCCTATTAAAATAATATGTGACTTTCGGAACATGTCGAAAAAGGCCACGAGACAAATAGTCCAGAAACTAGAGTCAAAACTAGATGTGAAATTAAGCGTAGAGTGTATGCGAGCTAGTATGTCATGTATGTAGCTTTTGGGCTGGTGGGGGAACCTACGACCCTGTTAATGCCTGTTAGTAACAAGGTATGAACATAAATCTAGTAATGTTAATAAAAATAACATTCTGATAATATTTACGAAAACCGTTGTTTAGTTATTTCAATAAAGTTAGTCACCAAATCCATATGAGCTGAGGGGGGGAGGAGGTGAAATTGAGGGGGGATCGGGAAAAATTGTGGTAGGAAAAAATGAAAAAATAATTTGTATCAGAATAATGGGGGATGTACAATTTTTGGAAGAAACTACAAGCCTTGCTTAGGGGGGATCGTATTATTTTGCATGACTTTATGGGGGGTGTTAAGGATTATTCTGGACATTTCAAATTTTCAAAATTTCAAATCTGCCCCCCCCCCCCCCGTCAAACATTATGAATGCAGCCTAAGGCTGATGAGGATCATTTAAAAAAATTCCATAACCAACAAGTAAAGCATGTGTAACTGTAAAACTGGTAATAGCTTGCTATCAATAGAGTGTAATTTCCGGTAATAGCTGCGTTTTTAATGGCTTGTAGAATCTTGAAGGTTGCTTTGATCTCTTTTTTTTCTGGTTTCATGATGGGGAAAGAGTCAAATTCAATAGTTTGAGGACTTGTTTTGACATGTTTTGACTTAACATTCGCTAGGTGCCCCTCAGTTAACCACTTGTTTGTGATTGTGAAACTTTTTTTTACAGGCCCCTTCTCTATAAATCAACTTAATTTTCAAAGCCCCCTCCCCCCCCCCCCCCCCCAAAAAAAAAAACCACACATGAAAGTTTTAAAAGAGCGAGCCTCCTTCAATTGCATGACAGATTTTTAGAGCCCCCCCTTTCATACCCCCAAAAAATATTGGTACCTCCCTCCCCCAACACACACATTTCTTAATCCCCCGGGCCTCACATAAAAATAATGACACTTTCCCTAACATTCATTCAATTATCTTTCAGGGTCCCGCTAACCAATTTATGTACAGTCAGCTTGGGAGAACTGTCATAAAGAAACATACATACTTAACACCCGTTACTCACGCCACATACCCATGGAATTATGGTCACCCAACTGGAAGAAAGAATACATTCAAGATGCCCAAGACAATTTACCCTAAGCAATGAGGAAATATATGGAAGTCACTCTGTTGATAGACTTGATTCTTATTTAAAATGGAATTTTTACAGCTGAATGACAAGTTTTTTTAAGAGATAGCAGTTCATTGTTCTGTTGTTGGCAAGATGTCAGTAAGTGTTTGATGGTGTTGGGGTGTTGGGGGGAGGGGAGCGAGGTATCAGTGAGTGGTTTTTTAAAAAGTTTTTTTTATTCACAAGATTTAATTTACAATTCTTAACATATGAATAAAGTATTTACCTGTATTTAATAATAATAATATTATTAATAACTCATTTTGGTTCATTTGCTTACATCATCTGACCAGTAATTTTCATTGTTTCACATATTAATTAGAATTAAAAGAACTTCTGATTCCCAGGCATTAAATGAATTTGTCATAGTCTACACAGAATATTAGTTTGAAGTCAAGGACATACATTTACAGTCAATATTCTTTCTTAAAATCCTAAGACACAAGATTCAAAATAGTAACCAATTTAAAACTCCAATTCTGATTGGATTCTTCCTTATAATTAACACCATAATCCAATCAGAATTTGAGTTGTGAATTGTTTATATAGAATCCCACGTTCTTGTATTCTCAGAAGAAATTATAAATTTCAATATTTGAATGGTGGAGCCATTAGTGGAATCTTGGAGGGTAAGCTTGAGTCGTTTTGACTGTAAATGTACCTTGACTCCAAACTAATTCAAATTATTCTGTAGTGCTAGAAATTATCCATACCCCCCTCTCCCCCATGGAGGAATTTTTCAGACCCCCCCCCCCAAAAAAAAAAACTATCACCAGGGAAATTTCAATTTTCTTCCATACAAACTCTGTTTTGTTTTTCCTCTGATCCCCCACGGGGGGGGGGGGGGGTATGGATAGTTACTACACATTCATTGTTAACTGTAAAAATTAACAGAGTATTCAGAAATGGTCTTTGAAAACTCCTCATTCACCAATGATAAAGTCTTACTATTTCTTTAATTACTGCTTGTCAATTATTTTTACTTAGTTTAGACTTCATAGTAGTTTCCAGTTTGTCTAGTAAGGATGGTGGAACAATAATCTGATCAAAGAATCCTTTACCAACACCTTCTTGATTTTCCCTTTTACTGTCTGCTAGTGATGTCTCCATAATGATCTGAGAAAAGGATATTCGATCTTTCGATGTAAGTTGGAATAATATGACAGTGATATTTTATTGAGAGTAATAGGTGATCTCTTTAAGACAGAGTGAAATCAATAAAATTATACTATAGTGCGGTTCCAGAAAATATTCATTTCACAACAGAGGGAATTTGTAAAATTTCTTTCTCGAACCCTCTCCCCTCCCCTCCGTGGCTTGGGCATATAAGTATTTTCTTCCACGCAAACTATGTAATTTTCTTCTTTCTCTGACTCTCCCCCTCCCTTCCATGGGTGGGGGGGGGGGGTATGGTTTAATTTCTTCGGTTACCAGTCGTTTCGCACAATTGCCTTTTCGCACTAACCCCTTTGCACAACTATGACCTGTTCGCACAAACACTTTGGCACACTGGAAGCAATGGTGCTGTTGCTGGTGTTGTTGGTGTTTGTTTCTTGCAATTTTCGATCAACTCGGATGCTAATAAAGTCTTGAAACAGAATTATTGGGGATGAAAACCCATCTACAGGAACATAGGAAAGATATTTTCAAGACTTTTTAGTGACCACTTACTGTATTTTAAAGTTGTGCTAAACGATTCTTGGAATTGTGCGAACAGGTCATAGTTGTGCAAACCGGTTCGAGCGAAAAGGCAATCATGCGAAACGACTGGTTACCACTTCTTCCACACAAACTATGTAATTTTTTTCTTTCTCTGACCCTCTCCCCTCCCCTCCATGGGTGGGGGGGGGGGGGGTATGGATATTTTCTGGAACTAAACAATACACATTCAGTAGACCCTTAAATTCTATTGTTTTCTGTCATGTCTATTTGACTATTACAAATTATTGTCCTAAGTATTTTTTTATTTCACAGGTTAAATACACTCACGAGCTCTACTGCAGTAGTGCAGGGGTTAAAATAACAGTAGCTCATCAGCCCCACCCCCAGCTTCTACCCCTATTACGCACAGAGATAGACAACATAGATTAATCTTACCTCTTTGGCATCATTCCTGCATACGTCTCCTCTCATAAGCAGCAAAGCCATTGCATGGTCAGACCTCAAGTCTGGGTACTTTGCAGCAAGACCCTAAAGCAGACAATACAAAAATTGCGTTGACCTTTATAACAATTATATTGACATTGAGCATGAATATCTGGACTGAACAATTGCTTACTATCAATCACGTGACTTTTTGGAGTTGGCTGGGGGGCAACTAGCGGATGCTAAGTCAAAACATATCAATATAAGTCCTCAAACTATTGTATTTGACTATTTTCATGACATCAAACCAGCAAACAAGAGATCAAAACAACTTCCAGGATTCTACAAGCCATCAAAAAAAGAGCTATTACCGGAAGTGACGTCTATTGATAGCAACCTATAAAGACATTACACTTCAATATAAACCATGAGGCAAGCACCAACAGTGACCAAAAGAAATAGACTGATGGCAGTTTAGGATTTATAAACCAACTTCTCCAGCTTTGCAATAGAAGCTGAACAACACTTTATGTTGGGAGACTTGATGGAATTTCTATCGTATGATAGTAAAACTGAATTAATCTGACTTACAGAGATCTCTAAAGCCATCATGGAGGTGTCCTGTAGTTTAATGACTTCAGCAAGAGCAGGCAGCACTGAACACTGGTTTTCTACCTGCATATCATTAACAAACAATAAGAAATAATTGTTAACTGGTGTGTGCTAAAAATGGGTTATTGCTTTTATTTTCCCTCCTGGTCCCCCCTCATTGAGGACCTTAAGAACAGTAACAGTGATACAACAGTAAAAAGCTTTGTAGATTTTTTTTACCCCTGAAGAATACATGTGAAATCGAGATCCCCAACCCAGCACAGCACACAAAAAAAACGCCCTTGACGAATACACCAGTTTTACATTCAATGCATACCACTGTTCCTGAAGACCTGACAGACTCATTTCCACAGGCTTAGCCTCATTTATCAGTCAGCTATTCACAGATATCATTAAATGTCTGTGGGATTTCAAAACATTGGTATTGTTCAAACTGCACATTCTTTACATTGAAGTTGAGATTTGCAAATGATTTACTCTTAAGCGAGGCTAAGCCTGCGAAGATGAGTCTTCACTCTTAAGACACAGCAGTATTTACGGAATGAGAAAAAGGAAATATTCCAGCACAAAAACACCCCTGCAAAGCTTTTTTTCAGTTTTCCTTCCTCCACAAAAATAAACTTCTAAATTCTAATTTAATCTAGAAAAGGACCTGGTTGAAAATTACTTTCAATTGTGTAAATCTAGTTATCCTATCAAATTGTCTGGGTTTTTTAGTGTGTGTGTGTGTGTGTAAAGAATTTTTCTTTAATAATAATAATAATATTTAATGAGGATACTCCACTCATAAAAATGATTTTCAGGGAGGTCCTAAAAAAAATTTTCAAAATATAGTTGAAAATAATTGACCAAATCGAGAACTTGGCCGCGAGCGCGCCGATATGTGGCCCAAGGCGTGGAAAAACGACCTGGCGCGACCTGGCGTGATTCACAAATTAGGAATCACGCCAGATCGCTCCGCCAACAAAACAAGCCCCACACCAGCACGCGCGACCATAATGCCCCGGACTTGGTCGAAAAATTCCAAAAACCATCATAAACTTGTGATATGATCATGAAAAAATCTTAAAAAGCTTCTTTTTGAAAACTTTCAGACTGTCAATATTTCTCACTTCTAAATTTAAAGAGTTCCAGTCTTTTCCAGTCTTTACCTCTTCAGCATTTTCTATCCTTTTTTTGAAAAGATTTTCAAATTTTTTAGACTCGTCAGCAATCTTCTTAGCTGCTTCTTTCCTTTCATTATAACTCTTGAAAGCTAATTTCCTATCAAAGAAAAAATGATGGTTAGAATCAAGAACAAAAAGCAAGCACAACAATTCAAAACAATGAATTATGCATTATAATAATAATTAATAGTGAAATTGGTTAAACTTGATGATGGTTATGATGGTTATGATGATGGCGAGGATGATGATGATGATGATGTAGATGGTGGTGGTGATGCTGATGATGATGATGATAACAATAGTGATGATGATGATGTTGATAATAGTGATGATGATGATGGTTTTGGTAATTATGACAATGGTGGTGTTGATGAGGATGATGCATAAAAATGATGGTGGTGATGGTGATGGTGGTGATGCATGGTGATGATGATGACGATGGTGATGCATGATGATGGTGATGATGATGGTGTTGCTGAGGATGATGCATGAAAATGATGGTGGTGAAGATGTATGATGATGATGATGCTTGCAACAATGAGGCATGGTGGTAATGATGCATGACATTGATGACATACATGACAATGATGATGAAGACCACAATGCATGGTTCTAATACTAATGATGCATTACATTGATGGAGAACTAGACAGATGATATCACCTATAAGATAGTCTGGTAATAAAATTACAAATGATACTGATGATGATACATAGTGATATTGATAATAGCTATTTTCTCAGAAGTCAAACTCTGTCTAGATGACTTACTTGTTCATCATCGCTCTGACATATTCCAGCAAAACTTTTTCTAATGCATGCTGCATCGTATACTTAAAGAAACTGAAATATAAAAAACAAGAGGTCTATCAGCAAGAATTGCCCACCAGATAATCAATGGTCATTGATACTGACATCCCAAATAAACTACACCCCTACAATCTATCAACCCACACATCCACCCATCCATCCATCCACCCAGCCACCCATCCACCCACCCACCCATCCACCCATCCACCCATCCACCCACCCACCCACCCACCCACCCAAAAATTTCTTGTTAGGCAACTTTTTTTATATGTCTATGTATTCATCTATTTATTATTTTTATATGCAATTTATTGAATTGAATGATGCCAGATTTTTTTTACTGTTTATTCATTTGACATCTAGGTCAGAATAGTATTAAATGCTTACGTTGGTTTAAGGTGTGCAAAGTCAGATGAATAATCTTCGATTGTTGCAATGATTGTGTCCACTTGAGTTGGTGAAGAAACCCTACACAACAAAGAATATGATTACTAACAATCATATTATTTAAATGAATTAAAATAATTGAGCATTAACAACACCAGTAGTAACAGCAGCAACAACAACAGCAACAACAACAGCAACAACAACAACAGCAGTAACAAAAGCAGCAGCAACAGCATCAACAACAACAGCAACAACAGTAACAGCAACAACAGCAACAACAACAACAGTAACAGCAACAACAGCAACAACAACAGCAACAGCAACAACAACAGCAGCAACAACAACAACAACAACAGCCACAACAACAACAGCCACAACAACAACAGCAACAACAACAACAGCAACAACAACAACAGCCACAACAACAACAGCAACAACAACAACAACAGCAAAAACAACAGCAACAGAAGCAGCAGCAGCAGCAGCAACAACAACAGCAGCAACAGAAGCAGCAGCAACAACAACAGCAGCAACAACAACAGCAACAGCAACAACAACAACAACAAAAGCAGCAACAAAGACAACAACGACTTACCAATTAGGAGTCATAATCTGAGCAAAGAAAGGTTCCAGATCAAGAAAGACCTCTTCCAACAGAAAACGGCAACTAAAAGAATGAATATTCATTGTTTTATATCATAGTACATACCATCTCATATATAATATATATGACATACAGAGATCATATTATTCATGAAGACTTCATTTTTTGTTATCCCTTGTGTTTGAGGTCCAAAATGACTAAAAGACCATCCAGTTGTCTTATTGCCAGGGCTGTGCAATGTTTTGGGGATGGCTATGAGTTCCATCTTGTTGGCCAGACCAGCACTCAAAGCCTTACGATATTTCAATATTAATTGGTTACTGTGTTTTTTGATATTCTGCAGATACTTAATCAGTGGCATGTTGTGAAATCGTCTTTTGCTGCCGTCAGTCAAAAATGTAAAAGATACCGACTGATCAGTATCGATTAACAGCAGCAGAACGCCAAATTTCAGCTTGTAGCTTGCAATTACCGAGTTCACAGAAGATCACATTCTCGGACGAAGTACCAGCGTCCTAAACGTCAGTAAGTTTTTTCATCTTTTCATGGTGTAAAATATACTTTTTTATCATTTCTGTAGAATATCAAAAGCTGCAGTAAACCATTGGATGAGAGAGCCACAAGTTCATCATGTGTCAAGGATTAAGCTTCACGAATTTGCAACGTCCCCTGTGATTGGTTAGGTTTAGGGGCGGGGTTGGCGAAAGGTCAGTGTTTTTTCTATTGTTTTACGCATGTGCGCCCTCCAAAAGGATCCCATCTTGCAAATTCATGAAGGATAATCTTGTGTCAACGACCTTGTCTATTATAGATATCTGTTTGTCTTTATTTTAAGACATAGCTTACCCATCCTGGCCAATGCTGTTGTAACAGTCTACAATACTCTTGAATATTTGCAGTCTGTCCTCTCCAAAAGTGGGTTTACCAACTTCTGCTAGAGTTCTGTCCTGTCAAACATATGCCAGAACATTAACACACATCATAAACACAATAATATACTAAGCTAAGATGAGCCCCACCCATCCATTCCTTTTCCATGGGGGGAGGTATTTTCTTACTACACAATAAACCCTTCGCAGACCATCCCACCCCTTGGAAATTCCAATCCCCCTCCATGGGGGAGGTATGGATATTTTATGGAACTACACAATATACCCTCCTCAGACCCTCCCCCCCCCCCCCTTGGAAATTTCAATCCCCCTCCATGGGGGTGGGGCTGGGGGAAAGGATATAATGCAATAAAACGTACTAGTAGTATTATTACCTTGAGTTGCTCAGTAAATTTTATTGACGACATGCAGTTATTGACGATAGCAATCTACAAATGAAACAAAAGGTTAATAAGAGACTGACTAAGTTGAAACAGAAGATGGACAAAAACTGTGACAGTTGTTTATAAATGTTATTAATATAATCAGGGGGGGTGATGAATTTGGTATTCAAGGGTATTGCCCTATTTCACTATGAGGTAACATCAATTTAACAATCTATTGCTTAAAGGCAAAGGATCATAATCGTAGGAAGAGGTCAAATCAACACAAATTCACCGAAAATTGTTCTAAAACCTGTATCAATCCAGGTTCAATTTGTGAGTTAGCCATGCCCTTTTTATTTTTACTTTATTTTTTTAAATTTATATTCAATACATCTAGTTTAGCTAGGCTAGTTTAAATAGAGTCCTGTATAAAATAAATATAATTACAAGAATATAATAGAGAAAAAAGAAAAAAGAAAAGAAGAAAAATAGTAATGCGCGAAAGGATATTAGTTAGCGGTTGAAATGGCGTTTTGCCCTGACTTAGATCAGCCCACAAGTTGTTTCAGGGTTTGATCTGTGAGTTAGCAGTGTCCTGACTTAGATCAGCCCAGAGGTTGTTTCAGGGATTAATCTCTGAGTCAGCCATGCCCTGGCTTAGATCAGCCCAGAGGTTGTTTCAGGGTTTAATCTGTGAGTCAACCATGCCCTGGCTTAGATCAGCCCAGACGTTGTTTTAAGGTTCAATCTGTGAGTTAGCCATGCCCTGACTTAGATCAGCCCTGAGGTTGTTTCAGGGTTTGATCTGTGAGTTAGCCATATGCCTTGACTCTGATCAGCCCAGAGGTTGTTTCAGGGTTTGATGTGTGAGTTAGCTGTGCCCAGACTTATAAATCATCCCAGAGGTTGTGTCAAGATTCAATAAGATTAAAAGTCAAGATATTTGTCTTAATATTCTGATGGTGAATACCGACCATGTACTCAATGAATCTTGGAGGTAGACTTCGGTCTTCAAAATGCTTTGACTTGAACTCACGAATAGCCGCTGATCAAAAAGATAACAATAATAATCATTTATTAATTATTATTTATCATCTTTATTGAATAAAATGAATATTAGTAGGTAAATGACTGGTCGACACTCAGCAAACTATCTTTTAAATTGTAAAAATTTTTTTCAATAGTTGCTTGGATAATAATTTTTTAGCCTCCTCTTCTTGTTTCTTGGTAGTTGACTGAAGTGTTAACCACAGACCTCTCTCCTTGATACAGATCACATTTCAAGTTCACCTTTGATCAGTTCATTCACGATTGTTTACAGATGTTATTTTTTGTATTACGATACATTACATAGTAAGGAATGAATGCACTTTGAAGCAATGCATAGTTCCAGAAATTATCCTGCTCCCCCCCCTCCCCCCTCCCCCATTTAATTTCAATTAAAAATGGCGGCTGCAAATCCCAATGAGTGAAAAACCAATAGCAGCACTGAAAAGAGCACAAGCCTTTGCTTTAGTGACCCTACGAAGATTCATTATGTCGGGTGTTAAATCAGCCGAGAAAACTTAAGTTCAAAATTTACAAATTTACAAACATTTGTATGTCTGGAGGTACAGCAACTATCACACAGGGACCCCAAGCTGGTAAGTCTCAAAGGAAATGAAAAGAAGAGGTACTCACTCCTATAGCCTCTTTGGAAGTCTTGCATTTCTTCAATGCAAATATCAAAAATCTGTTGAGAAATATATATATATCAAAACCCTGCTTTAAGGACACTCATTGTGCCTCTACATCCTCACCTGTTAATATACCATAATATTAGCAATATAGTAATAATAAATTAATAATATATAATTAATATATATCACTGTCTGTGCTATTGGGGTTCAACCTGTATAGCTCAACTCCTTCAATTTTAATTAATTTATTCATACACTTTAATTAATTAATTGTAATTTATTTATTTATTCATACATTTGTTTTGACAATCACTCCTTCCCTCCCACTAATCCCATATTATTCAATCATTGTTTCATCCGTTCAATCATTTACTCCGACGTTATACAATATTCTTACCCATCTCATCCCTTAATATTCACTCATGCATCCATTCATCCCTTTTATTCATAGAGATTATCAAATGTTAAGAACTTGATATCGTTTTTATTCACGAATGAGCGAATCCTCGAGCGACATTTAAGGTCGATAAAATGAAATCATTCCAGTTCCCAGTTTACCGTGAAGTGATATCGTATCACTTCACTGATATGGTTTTTATTCACAGCTTTATTACATGGATATCGACCCTAAATGTGTAATAAAATCCCACATCTACTTGTTTCTTTACCTTCAGTTTGAGTTCCTCTCCTGTTTGAGCTGCAACTTGAAGCTGAAAACACATCAAATGTGCAAATATGTTAGCAACTAGATGAGATGATGGGAGTCCTAGTAAGATTTGTAAAGATGGGTGGGTCGATGTAGGGAGTTGGGGGCTTACAGAAGTGCAACACAATAGCCTACTTCGGAAATATGCTTCATTTGTCATGCACAAGGGTTTCAATGTGAGCCTTCGTGCATAATGGTCAGTGTTTCGCGGCAGGAGAAAAGAATACATTTAATTTCTCACAAAGCCTCGTAGTGAAACCTTTGTGTGTGACTAGCCAATCATATTTCGGAGGTGGACTATTGGTTGGTACAAAAATTGTAAATATATGCCAAATCCATAGGAATCCTATGACTACAATCTACAGTCAACACCAGTTACAGTGGACACACTTGGGACCATCACTTGGTGTCCATAATAGTGAGCGTCTGCAATATTGAGAAATATCGACAGCCATTACTTTGCCAATATTCTTTGCCAGGAATTTTGCTCCTGTCCACAACAGTGAGGTATCCTTAATATCAGCATGTCTGCAAGGCTAGAGTTGACTGTATTGCGCTAGTTCCAAAAACATATCCATACCCCCCTTTACGGAGGAATTTTTTTAAGACACCCTCTACCCCCCAAAAATTCCAATTTTCTTCCATACAAACTCTGTAATTTTTGTTCTTTCTCTGACCCCCCCCCCCCCCCCCCCCCCCCCACTCTTTGGAAATTCCAAATTCATCTGTTGGGTCGGTATGGATGATTTCTGGAACTACACATTGAACCATTTAATCTATTTTAATTTATAATTTCATTGAGAATACTGACAAATAGACATTTTGTATCAATGAAATAAATATAAAGCTAAAGGGATGTCCTCTTTGCAGTATTGTTATCAACCCCAAAAACCTTCCAGATTTTGCTTGTAATGATTGATCATGTCTACTAGTTTAGGTAATGGACTCAATAAAATAATGGCAAATGACATTATATGAATAGTTGAACCTGGATTTTTACTCAACAGGTTATTTTTTAGCTGGGGGGGGGGGGGAATGGTTGAATTGAGGGGGGGCATCTGAAAAATTTTGGCTCTGAAGGAGGGGCCGAAACAATGCCTTGACGAAAAACAGGTTGATCGAAAACACTGGTTGATTCGGGGGGGGGGGGGGGGGGGGCAAAAATTGAGGATCTAGGCATGGGCCATCAAAACATTATAAACTAACTATTATGAATGTCGCGTTCTGATTGGTTTGGATTGGTTTCCATTGCGTCATTCCTATCTATTATTGTAATTTGTATTTTATAAAAGAAATAAAAAACTTGCTTGCTATGCTGTGTGCAATCATAAAGCACTTGAGGATTGTCCAGAAGTACTCCCCTACGCGTGCTTTATGACAGCACACAGCATGCGCATGCGTTTTCTATTTCTTCATGAGAGGCCACCCTGTTTTCTACCAGCCCCCCCCCCCCAGCTAAAAAATGATTGGTCCTTTAATAAATCCTTAAATCACAGAATTGAATGAAATATTTTTTCAAAGGCAAGACTAACAAATAACTGTGCTCACATTTTGATCCACCATTTGAAAGAGAAATATTGGAAGAGATGTATTGTAGAACCCTTCACCATCTGCTTCTGGCAGAGAACTGTTGTGCCAATCCTGACATGGTGCGAACAAAAATACATACTATTAATCATACATATCAGTATCATTTTGTGGTATTGTACGAGTGACAGTGGGCCAAATTGGAAAAATAGTATTTATGGTATGTACTGCACTTAATTTTTACGCACAATAAGAAAAGGTTGAAGGTAATAGAATAAAATAATAACTAACTAGAATTCAGCAAAAATAGCTACACAATACCTTGCGATCAGTCTCAATTATCTTTCCCATCCAATCTTTGATATTGTTGGAAGTTGTGGTTATATAACTAAAAAAAAACAGTACTCATTTCTATTACTCCAACAACAGAAAAATCATTGACAATAAGGCCGACAATTCAACACCCTTACGTTTCCACTAAATTCTTGTAGACAGATTTTGAAAGAAGAGGTTCAAGACAAGTTACATCTACTTGGAGCTCTGGATGCATCATAAGATCTATACCCCTGGAATAGACGTTCACAATAATATTATATAATTATTTAGTACTTTAACACATTCAAGTGAATATAATAAATCTTGCACTCATTGGTCACAATTTACACCTCAAGCTACAGTATATTTAACTACAGGTGAATATAACTCATACACATGTGCATGCTCGTTTGTCGATTTGTGCCTCTTGCAGAGATAAATAACATTTGAAAAAACAAAAAACCTCTCCCAATGAGCTAAAAATATTATTTGCCTCAGGCTCAGTGAATATCAGGAAATATTAACTTCACCTTTGGCGAATAATTATTAAATACACCGTTCTCATAATTAGCAATTATTCGCCAAACGTGAAGTGAATATCGGGGAATATTTACTGAGACGTGAGCTTTGAGCAGCGAGGTAAATATTCTCCATATTCACTGAGCCTGAGGCGAATAATTGTTTTAGCATATACCAACTTGTGTACAGAGTAACTTATTTTTATATACAATGATTCAATTTAAAAAAAAACAGAAACTTGCAGTTTGCGTGACAAATTCACGCAAAACTTTTAGCAAAACTCTTAGGCCATAGTTCTTTGCCTTTGTAGTATTGATAAGAATGGCATTTACTAACATTTTTTCAATTTCCTCATCAGAAATTGTAGCAAAACAATTGCCAGCAGATGCCATTTTGTTGCTGACTCAATATTCCAAGATTCAGAGGTGAATATCGTACAATATTCACCTACAATTAACCAATATGCGCACATGTTCTTAGGAAGTACACAAGTTGAGTTGGTATATGCTAATTGCTGATGAGCAAATGAAAACGAGGTCACCCAGTCATGTTGCAAGGCTTAGCAAGGCTGCTCATCCAAAATAAACGAGAGGTCAATTTGTACACTTTTTCCTATAAACACATTGCATGTACTTTTATATTTTTTATTGTGAACTAATGACCAGGTAACCTTGTGTTCGTATAAAGTCTTACCCATATTCACTGATCCAGGTAAGTAGGCTGACGCATTCATTGGAGTCAAGACGCTGTTCAATAACTGTTTTCTCTAACTGTAATCATCAAAAACTAATGCTTAATACATGATTGTATAGATCAGTGTTTTTCATGCTTGACCTTTCAATAGAATAGACTCAACCTCCATGGGGGAGGTATGGATATTTTATGGTACTACACAATGTACCCTCCTCAGATCCTCCCCACCCCTTGGAAATTCCAATCCCCCTCCATGGGGGAGGTATGGATGTTTTATGGTACTACACAATGTACCCTCCTCAGATCCTCCCCACCCCTTGGAAATTCCAATCCCCCTCCATAGGGGAGGTATGGATATTTTATGGAACTACACAATATACCCTCCTCAGACCCTGGAGCACTTACCATGGCAGACAATGCCTTGTGATACATTCTAACACATTTTTCAAATATGTCATAGTTTGGAGGAAAACATGGCTGACAAAGGCTCTGTTAAACAAAATAAAAACCTCATTAATAGTTCATGAAGTAAACACAATAGAAATCATGACCGTGAAGGAGGTTTTATATCTGATAAAGATTCGTATTCATTTGCATAAACTTTAACTTGGATTTTCTCTGTCAAACTTGGTTCAGTTCGTAAAGAATTTGGTGCAATATGAGAACATCCATCATGACTTTTTTTAAGCCGTTTAATAAACTCTCAGATCGTGTTTTATCGGGACTAAAACCACTTGGCTGTGCCTCATGTTTTATACCTGATAAAACACTCCTGCTCGTCTATTAAACAGTACATAAAACACCAATGTTTTTATTTCAATCCCATGATCAATGCCATCACTGGTGACAGAGATAAATCTTCAGGGCTTAAAATAATGGTTGGTAAGACGCTGGTCAAGGTAGCCGGCCAAATTAGTTCCAGCTGAGTCACACCTTGTTTATGGCTTAACATTACAGGTCAAAATGATCAGCAAGGCAAAGATTTGACCAGACAAGTTTCAATTCTGGGTGGACATTGTCATAATGGCTCAACTTACTGGTCAAAATGACCGTCAAGGAAAAGATTTGACCGGACAAGTTTCAATTTTGGGTGGACATTGTCATAATGGCTCATCGTTACAGGTCAAAATGATCAACAAGGCAAAGATTTGACCGGACAAGTTTCAATTCTGGGTGGACACTGTCCAATGTCCAACTATCATTTTAAGCCCAGATCTTTATTTATTTGTATCTTTTGAGTTATAGAAAAATTGAATGGGGGGGGGGGGGGGGGAATTGCATGGTATGATCACATGATCACATTTAGAGTAACTTTACCTTGACTATTATCAGGTCTTCCAGCACTTGTTTTCTTGATCTTTCCAGATGTTTAACAAGCCACATCTTTGCACTAAGACGATCTTCTAAATGCATTTCAAGACTTTCCAGCCTAATGAACCAATATAATGCATAATTATACTGCTTCTCATTAATCCCATATAGGTAACTGTCCAATTATTTTCTTAATTGGACAGGTCTCGTTGATATGGGATTAATTAGGCAGCTATATAATTAATAGGTAATGAGATTTCATGATTCCCAATCAAGAAATAATTAGACTCAAAAAAATTCCTCTGACTGACAAATTGAACTTGGCCTACAGCCTCATCCATTTGTCAGTCCTGGGAATTTTCCTTGTCCAATTATTTCTTAATTGGACGGCATGGAGTCCTGTTACATATACTAATTTAACATAGTCATGATGGTGTGGGATATGAAGTATTATCATATAGTTAGGATAGAATGTGCGCGCTTATTGGTTGAAAACTGTGCTTTATTAATGAACAGAGCTTAGTGCTGACGGCATCTGCGTGCGAAGTGCTTCTAGATCCTGTGACTGTCTTTCTTTTCGCGTAAATAAATTCAATACCGAAACAAAATTAGTAACTATACAATAAAACAAATAAAACAGCTTTTTCCCTGCTTGGTTCAGTAATAAAGCACTTAGGAAGCGCCGTAAGCACTCAAGAAGTGTGAGAAGCACTCGCTTATGGCTTGTCCTTCCCCTTACACTTCTTTTGTGCTTACGCCACTTCCTGCATGCTTTATTACTGAACGGAACACGGAAAAATCTGTTTTATTTGTTAATTATTATATGCATAATTTATTAATAGTCAAACAAAAATTAAAGAATGGATGGATGAATGGATGATGATCACAGTAAAAGCGTGGATGGATGGATGTATAATAGATTGGTGGATGAATGGGTGGATGGGTGGAATAGACGGATGAATGGATTAATTTATGTGTGTATTGACGGACGGACGGAGGAACAGACAGATGGATGGATGGGTAGGTGGTTAGATGGGAATGGTTAAATGGATGGATGGATGGATCCATCAAAACATTAGTTTTAAATCCTTTAAGAAGAGCCTTTTTAACAGTTTAATGAAGAAACAGAAAACAGACCTAATCTTCCATTCATAATTATTCTAATTAACTAATTAACAATTAGTATAGACCAAGTGCGAAACTCACACTGGTGTGGGGCTTGGCTTGTGGACGGAGGATCTGGCGCTAAAGTCACAGATCGCGCCGGATCGCTTTGTTCACGGGTTGAGCCCTGTATTGGTGTGGGTTTTGCATTTGGTCTATTCTATTAGGTTTCAATTTTATTAGGTTTCAATTTTTAAGATTCTATTAACATATTCATATACTTTTATACATATATATGTAAATAAATATTTAATATATAGAGAGTGAGTTAGAGTAAGAGTATGTGTGAGAGAGAGAGAGAGTGTGTGTGTTAGATATTGATTTTTCTTCTATAGAGGGCCACAGGTTTGTCAGTTTTTAGTACTGTTACGTGTTTTACCCTCTTTAAATAAAGTTTATTGATTGATTGATTGATTGATTGATCGATGGATCGATGGATTGATGGATCGATGGGAAAATGAAGTGGCCAGTGAATGGATGGATGAATGGATAGGCGAATGGATGGATTAACGTGTCATAGAGTAGTGTAATGATCAAACAGATAATGGATGGACAGATAAACTCTGAGAGAAATATACGTTGATGAAGAAATATTTCACAACCTGTATGCAATAGCTCCTTCAAGGACATCAAAACATTTTTTCTTCCATTCTTTAGGACGTCCAGGGACAGAAAACCCAGTACTAGCCAGCTTTTCCTTTGCTCTTTTATCGGCTCTGCAAAACAAAAGCATTGAATAGAATAACTAGGATCCAGATAATGTAAGGACAGCTATGATAGTAATGATAGTTCTACGCTTGATCCCCTCAACCCCTCCCCTGATGACACTAGTCATTAATAAATGCTTAGAACACAAATGTATAGGTGCTATACAAGTTAGATATTATTATATATTATTAATAAATTCAACTTCAATGAGATCTTATAAATTATAAGTAGTTTTTGCAATATCAGTGGCTGTCTCCTTTACAGTAGGTTATACACACAAGCCAAAAGCCATGCCTTATTGTAACTCTCAGAGCAATGCAAAAGTTGGTCTTGAATAAAATTGCAGCAGCTGCAACATCAGGAGCTGTGTTCTTTAGGTTTTATATATTAGCTAGAGGATAACAGGTCTGAGGTGGAAAAAAAATGTTTCAGGTGTATAGAATACCTACCGTTCCTCTCTTTCAATGATCCTGAGTGCCGTAACAAGCTTAGCAGGATCACTTCTCACTGTACTCAGGAACCTTTGCATCACAATCCATAACTGCTTTCCTAACGTTTCCTGGTCAGGAAAAAAAATAACAGGAAATTAATGGTCACAAGAAACATCACAGCCAGGTGAAATCATAAAGATATTCTGACGCTGAGGTAAAGACTGGGTTGACTTGACTTGCACTGCATATAATAATAATAATAATTACAATTGACAGGATGAAAATTTCAATCATATAAAAGTGCTAACAATATGTGTCCTGTATAAATAAATATTAAATCATAGTATTTTTTTATTTAATTATAAGATCATGGTATCTATTTTGTGGGATGGGATGGATGGATGGATGGGATGGAAGGATGGGAGGATGGAAGGATGGATGAATGGATGAATGGATTGGATGGGATGGGATAAGATGAGATGAGATGAGATGGGATAGGATGGATGGATGGATAGACGGGTGGATGGGTGGGTAGGTGGATGGATGGATGGATGGGATGGATGGATGGACGGGTGGATGGATGGATGGGTGGATGGGTGGGTGGGTGGGTGGGTGGGTGGATAGATGGATGAAGGAAGGGAGCGAGGGAACGAGGGATGGACAGACGGAAGGATGGATGAAGGGATGGCAGGAGGGAGGGATGAATGGACAGACTTATAAACACTTACTGATAGCTTGGTTACTTCACTGAAATACTTGTTCAATGGCTGTGGAAAAACAAGTCATTATTTACAACATAACAAAGTAAGTTATACACAATAAAGGTTTGTAAATCAATTATTCTTTAGTTCTCCATTATTGATCATGTCAATATTTTCATAATAAAAATAAGATTCATGTCTTGCAAAAAAAGTGTGTAGAATTTCAAAGTGTCTTACAATGCATCATGGATGTTGTACATTATCACGACTAAATACCAAAAAATGATGCTTCAATGCAGAGTAAATGAGTATAATGAAGGTAGATGTACAAGGAATAATTCAACAGAGGTCTATATTGTACCGTCTTGTCTGTTTTTGTTCCTCCTTCTGTTGTTGACATCTTGTGCACTTCATATAACAGCTCATCTCTTGTTCCCTCTAAATCTGTCAGACTAACACCCAAAGAAATACAGTATGAATGCTTGTCTTGTTGTGGAGAAAAAAAGAGAGGAGAGGAGAGGAGAGGAGAGGTTTGAGGTTTGAGGTTTACTTATGAGATAAACTTACTGTATCAAAAGTAATCATTAATACATTACATCAATTATTATGGTTCATTCCTAAGAATGAAGCATTTGTATATAAACTTAGAAAAATAAAAAATAACCTTGTCATTGGTAGAGATCATTAAGTTACGAATTATGTTAAGATCTTTAAAATTATCAACAGATATTTCAGGTTCTATCATATCAAAAAATCGTCGGCGAATTTGATCATAAAGAGGACAGTTACACAACATATGTAATTCTGTTTCAACTTCGTTGTTCGTACAGAATAAACAGATATGTTGATCATTTGATATATTTTGGTTATTGCATCTGCCTGTTTCGATAGCTACTTTATGATTACTAATTCTAAATTTTTTTTTTTTTTTTTTTTTTGAGAGGAGGGGAGAGGAGAGCAGAGGAGAGCAGGGCAGCTAGAACAGAAACTATGTTTGGTACGTACATGTACCTAAAACCTGTTACTAAAGGAATGAAGAACATTACTATGAAACAAACAAACACAATTTCATTGAGCACATGGTATCATTAAAATCATTGCAATATTATTTGCCAACCTTTTGTGAGCCATCAAGAGTTTCCCATCGGCAATCAGTGTGTAGGTCTTTTCAACATTCTCTGGGACATTGAATATATGGTTCAGATGCTCACAGGCCTTTGACAACTGGAATCCAGATCCAAAAACACATCAATATGAGGTTTTGGGTATAGATATCTTTCCCCTGGGGGAGGGGGATGGTACTATTTTACCTGAGTATGTTTATACTGCGTAGCCTTGACGACCTCTAGTTTATCAGACAGATCAGAAACTCCCTTCAACTTGTCATCCACTTCAGCCATACTGAATTAAGACATGGACACAAAATGCTTGTTATTATAATAAATAAAAGGTACAGTAATGATAAAAAGGTAAATTATACACCCTGAAAAGATTTTAAAACTTACTGACGTTTCGGATGCTAGTCTCTCATCAGAGTCAGCTTTTTTTTACTCCAACAAAGGACTAGTATCAGTAATTTTTCCATCTTTTCACGGTGTATGATTTACCTTTTTATCATTACTGTCATTAGAAACACTGACGCAGCTCACACTAGTTTTTATCTAGTTATATCTTCTTAATAAAAGGTACAGTATATCAATAGCTTGTAGCCCAAGGAACTCTTGGGGAAGAGAATATGAGAAGAATATGGCCAGGTGTGATATGCAGTACTGAGATGTCACGTCCGCTAAGAAGAGCTGTCGAGATTGCCCAAAACAAATAATAGTTTTCATTATAATCTTGTTTTGTTTACACCTCATGCTAGCCACCTCTTGTTCAAAAACTCATTGTGAAGCGCCTTTGAACAATGAGCATATGGAATAGAGCGCTATACAAATAGAAATCATGAATTATTATTATTATTATTATTATTATTATATTGTTCATCATTCTATTACTTTCATCGAATTGAGCTAGATCTTGTTAGAGCTGTGACCTTGCCCATCATGACTTGGCCACTACAATTGCTAGGAAAGCACAAACCCCCGCTGGTTCTAGGAGGGTGATTCGTGGCCTATGCTCCTGTGGGAGCGATGGGCTTAAGTGAAGTAAGAACATGCATCAATAGTTGAGTTGGACTGATTAATAATCAGGAATACTACAAGCTTCAACATTAGTTTTTAGATTACCTTTGTTTGATTTGCTTGATGTCTTCTACAGCACTGCAATATGTAAAATGAATAAGAATTTTGGACATGGCTAACTCACAGAGAGAACCCTGAAACAACCTCTTGACTGATCTAAGTCAGGGCATGGCTAACTCACAGAGAGAACCCTGAAACAACCTCTGGACTGATCTAAGTCAGGGCATGGCTAACTCACAGATAGAACCATGAAACAACCTCTGGGCTGATCTAAGTCAGGGCATGGCTAACTCACAGATCAAACCCTGAAACAACCTCTGGACTGATCTAAGTCAGGGCATGGCTAACTCACAGATAGAACCCTGAAACAACCTTTGGACTGATCTAAGTCAGGGCATGGCTAACTCACAAGTAGAACCATGAAACAACCTCTGGGCTGATCTAAGTCAGGGCATGGCTAACTCACAGATTGAACCCTGAAACAGTCTCTGGGCTGATCTAAGTCAGGGCATGGCTAACAGGGTATGCAATTTCACTCAAGTTCCAAGTTCTTCCTGAGTTTCCTGTCATATTCAGGGTTTCTACTTTCGTATTGACCAAAACTGGTTATTATGGTCGTAGAATTTTTTTTACACGAGATGACTTGATAATTAAAACAGGAAGTCCGTGCAATAAATTATGCCTTTTGTCATAAACAAGGTCTACAAATTTGAGTTTTTTTGTCATAAACAGGGTACCCCTTTCAGAATTCTAGCAGAACACCCCTAACCAAATCCTAGCAAAGTACCCCCTCCCCCCTCCCCCCGGTATGTTAGTTATGAAAGAAGGGGAAATCTGATGTGATCTGAAATGAGCAATTTGCATACAAAGCTATATATATATAGGTATATTAAGTATGTACTGTATCTAACCTCTGTAGCTGACCCAAGCCTGTCCTGACACCTTCTAGTTGAGACTGTACAGCAGATTTGAGACGAGCTTCTACAGAAGCCTAAATAACAATACACTTATGGTTAAAAATGAAAATATATATATGTTTTCTGACATGGCTATTGAAATGGTGATCCACAAGAGAACCTACACCTCTTACACCATCTTGATGACCTCCCTTTTAAGAGATTTAATTTCTTTACACTTGGCAAAAATTGTATTTGCACACAGTCTTGAAGGTTTTCTCTCAGGACTAAGTTTTCCGGCCCACCCTTCCTGGAACTGCCCCTGACCATTACCCTCAGGCACTACACTGTACTGTAGCTACATTAAGAGATTAGGTAAAAAATAATAATTTAGAGGGGAGGGGTGAGGTTATCTGGTACCCAAACAACCTATTCGTGTATAGAATTAAGTATGGACACCCAGTATTGAGTATTTGTGTAGGAAATTGCACGATCTTCTTGTAAAAATTTGGAAATAAATAGACATGAGATTGAAGATCCTGCAATTTTTTGTTTATAGTTCACTCAACAAAATTTCTGTAAAAAATATGAAACGACGACATTCATCTTTTTCATCATCGATTTTCAGTCTATCGCGCAACTGAAAACTGAAATGCATAAAAAAAACTAGTTATTACAGCTTTAAAATTACTTTTTTAAAGTACAAAGTGATAAAAAATAATTGTTTTGACATTGTTTTGGACGTGTTGCCATACCGAATTAATGCGGTACTCCTACAGAGTACAATTAACGCTATAATTATACTCCTCTCAACCAATCAGAGTCGAATAGTCTTGTTGAGTGCACTATAATAACAGATAGGGTAGGGTGGGACTCTTAGGGGGTATTTGCCAGGAACCTACCATCTAAATCAATAAAATCAGGTCTCAATTTTGAGTGTAATATTTGCCATTTCGAACATGTCATTGCTTAACGATTGCACAGAAAAAGACACATGAATATGGATACAAATCAAACAAAGAATCTCAAATCTCAAGAGAATTACACGAGGTCTGAAATGGGAAAATATTTGAACCAAGAGAGTACGGTCTTGTTAAATCTAGGTTATGCACACCTTATTTCGCATAACTCTTCTTCTCCATTGTTCCACCTTGTCCAAGCTGTCAGGATTCTGATTTAACATAATTTTTCAATAAATAGTTACAGTTAAGATAAGAAAATACTTATTATTATTATGTTCTTCATAATTCGATATTTTTTGATGGAAAATACTGGGATTAACTATGGATTTTTTCACTCACTTGTAGCATCGTAGCGACGTGTTTCGCTGCATTCTCATGGGCCTCAGCCATTGCTTTCTGAATATCTATGGACATACTTATTACCAGAGATAGCTATGGTATATATTGGCATATATCTGACACCAATACTGAAGCTTAAGGAACCAAAAACCTCGTTAGTTTAGACGTCGAATTTCAACCTCCCATGCGCCATCTTGTAAACGGCTTCCTTCCCGTATGACCACAGGGATCCCATGTCAACTGGGATAGGCATAATTTCATTGAGGGAGGAGGGGAGTGTATCTTACAAACTACATTTTGATGGTTTTAAAGTTTACTGAAAACCATAATCACATATATTAATTTGGATCGTCAATAGTCACACATAAACCTTTTACTTTGGGTATATCTTTGCACCACACTTGCAAATCAAAAAATCTTACAAGTTTTGAGTTTTATCGTGGGTTGGAGGGGTGTGGGGTGAGGGACGTACTATCATATAAAATAGAGTATGGGTGCTTGCCCCATTTTTACCTGAGTCTTGTCAAGGTGTGTTTTGGAAACTATATTTGATTTTTTACCCCTATAATGTACCCATAGATGCCTGGAATGTGGCATCAAAGCAGCTCAACTTGGAAGACAAAACAAAAGAATTTCAATCTCCTGAGAATTGGAAACCTATTTTTAAGTCCTTCAAATTGGGCATCTGAGCATCAATAGAACTTTTTCTATGATTATCTAGAGGTATTTAAATGTATGTCTTCAGAGATGACTTCAATCCAGCATATCTGAGCATCAATAGAACTTTTTCTATGATTATCTAGAGGTATTTAAATAAATATCTCCAGAGATGACTTCATATTCAGCATCAATATTCACTGAACCTTGTCTATTATTGTCTAGTCTGTAATAATTAACAGAGGAGTGATCTTTTCTCTGTAGGATATAAACCAATCCCAAAAAGATATATCCAACACAGCACAAGAGTATACACCATCTGAAAAGGTTTCTGGGTCCATATAAATTGTAGAAGGCTCCACCTATGACTGCACCGAGGCCCCACCCTAGGCCATAGTGAAAACCAGTGGTGACGCCTTCCATTGTGGTGTAAGCATCAGGTGTTGATACAGCACTGGCAAATGAGATTGAAGTACTCCACATAGCAGCTAAGCTGATACCATGTAAAGGCTCTATCAACAAGACATACCAAGGGTCTTGCAGGAATGTATAACATGTGAGACGGATGATAGAACAGGTCAGGGAAAGGCATAACACTCCAACATGGCCAAATGCATTGATCATTTTAGCACACAGAGGAAAAATTGGGACTTCTGAAATGCTCATTATAGCACTGGACAGACCTAAAAGAGACTGCGATGCACCTAGATTTTCTAGAAACCAGAACAAAAACAGCATAATTGTTCCACCAACAACACCCATTATAAAAATGTAGATCAAAAAGCACATGACCATCCCTCTACTAAGGATCTCCTTAACATGGGCCATGAGAATCTTCGACTTGCTTTCCCTGCTAACGTCTAACCCACAGCTCACAAACACTAACAAAATGCTGTTCACACCAAGGTAAAGAAAGAAAGCTGTAAGATAGTTTGGATTGGATTCATTTGAGCTATCATTTTTGATATAGTTCAACTGAAAGTAGTTAAATCCCACAGTTTTATCAATTGCCATACCAGTCAGAAAACTACCCAGTCCGAAACCTATTGCTCCGAAGACCCTCTGTTTACCAAACTGACTACTCCCTTCCCAATATAAGATTGTAGAACACATTATAGCGCCGACTGGTGCATTGAAAAAATCTCCTATAATAATCAGCCCAAAACTTGCAAAGAATATCGTGCTCTCGCTTAATATTGATGTATCATTAAATGGAACCAGGCTTTCATTCGCATGATGCAATCCACTATCTACAAATTGAGGTCCACGCCTTGGGGTTTTCCCTGACTTGTCCAGCTGTGTGATGCCAATAATTGTGTGGTTGGGTAATGAGTAGTTGAGTCTGTCGTTGCCATGGTGATTCCCTCCAAATGAAAATCCCCTATCACGTGTTGGGTAGTAAGGAGTTTTCCCTGACATTGAAGTTGACGTTGATGAAAACTTTATATAATTTCTTTGCAATAGCGTAATATTCGACTTAATAACATGTTCCATCGGCTGAACCTCCTTGGCCTGTTGCACAAAAGCAACGAACGACAACGAGAAATACGCCAGCACACTCATGACCAAAGATATCAACAGAATTAATCTATAGCAGCCAGTCTTGTCAGCCAAAAAACTGAAAAATGGCGCACTTATGAACCCAGTAAACGGTCTCACTCCTGTTATTACTCCAGTAAGGACCGCATTGAGGCCAATGTGTCTGAAATACACAGGGAGGTAGTTCCTTAAAGTACCACAACCGAAGAAGAAGATGAGGTAGAACGCCTTGAATCTGAGTGTTCGGTTTTCGATGTAGAGAAGACCTTTTAGTCTTCTGATGTTTTGATGTCGGTGGATAGCTGATGCCTCCATGGTACTACTAAATACGGCGATTTCTTAAACATCCAATAAAGAAAACTTTCCTGAGTATAACATAACCCAGTTTTACCTTCTTGCAGCCATCTTGATGGATGCGCTTTACCACAGGGAGCCCGCTTTAGAAAACATCCAAAAATAAAATCCATAAAAATACCTTTTAATATTATTTCCTTTCATAATTAGGAAAAGAAAACAAAAAAATGATACTAGAGAACGACAAAAATAGTAAGGAAGATAGAGTACGACAAATTTACAATGAAAAAAAGAGATTAACCAAAATATAGACCTTTTGCTTGCTATGTTTTGCGTTTTTTTTTCCCGCTTCAATCTTGCTACGTACGAGCAATATTTCATTTTGTTCTCAATTGAGTCTTAAAATAATTTTATCATTTTTTTAGCTATTTTCTTCTCATTTGACATTTGTCTTACAAATGGGTTTCCTGTGTTGCACCAAGGTGGCAATGCATCGTGGGAATGTTATTCCAACATGGCGGACAAAGTGTGAAAAATGACCGAAAATGTGCCAAACTTTTCCTTAGAAATACGACCTAGATTCAGGTATTTTTTTGTTTCTTTAACACTTATCAAATACATGTTATCCTTACTTTAAATAAGCGCAGTTTGTCAGTTTGCTCTAGCGCGACAAACAATTAAAAGGTCTAACACATGTTTGCATGGCATGATATTTTAAAAGACTTACAGTGTAACCTTGATTTCTTTTCTGCGGAACTTAAAATAAGAAATTTTACTAGTATTGAGAAGGAATTGAAAAGTCAATTCTTAAAGTTGCAAGAGAGTCAAAAGACAGAATTGTCAGCCCTTTTGTTAGTATTAAACACAGAAATATGATAAGATATTTTGTGTTGAACACCATAAATCCATTCAACAATCCATCCATCCATCCATCCCTCCATCCCTCCATCCCTCCATCCATCCATCCCTCCATCCATCCATCCCTCCATCCATCCATCCATCCATCCATCCATCCATCCATCCATCCATCCTTAGATTCATCTTCACTCCTTTTTGTAACATTTTTTCAAAGTTGACCTTTTGCTAAAATAAATTAAATTTTTGACTCCTTTTACTGCAGTTAACAAGATAATTAAGAGTTTTCATACAAGTAGGAATTTCAGGTGTAAAGCTTTTTTTGTCTTGGAATATCAAGAAAAAGTTAGCAAAAATGTTACGAAAAGGAACATGCCTCTGGTTTCTATTAGGAAAATGCCCTAAAATTCGAAAATATGCAGAAGCATGGGCATATATCAAGAATATAGCAATGCATCATGGCCCTCTTGTTACCAGATAAGTTTTGAAAACAGTTTAAATTTGAAACTTTTAACTCAAGTGTAGGTATATGAAATTCATATCGCACTAGGGTTTCAGAAAATTTCAAAACATGCAAAAAACAAGTGGAGTTACAAATACTGGTATAACTTCGTATTGCTTTCAGCTATTGCGTTTCTTTCAACGGAGCATTTAGATTAAGAGTTGAACTAAGTATTGTGTGAACTTGAAGAAATTTTGAAAAGATGTTAAAAAGTTACAGCGATTTTTGGGATAAATTGTTTGTTTTGATAAGATCATAAAAATCAGGGTTTTTAGACGAATCTATCGCATCCGTGCCAACTGAAATTCTGGCTTCAATATATCAGGGCTAGTTAAAAACTACGGTGCTTTAGATTGCAGCATTATATGTTAATAACATATGACAGTATGACGAAAAAAGATTGTAACCATTTGGAATTTTAATTTTTTCCCCTAGCACCTCAAAATTACCCAAAAGTTACAAAAAGGAACATTTACAGGGAGGTGGGAAGATATCAGTTTTTAAATGATTTAAATGCTTTTGTTTTGGTTTCTATGGTGTTTCCTGATATGTTAATCTTTAATGAATGTAACAATTACAGGCATTTCACGAGAACCTTTTTTCTGATTTTTTTACCGTTATGAGTAAGAGGTTACGAAAAGGAACACGGCGTAAAATCGTGAGGTTTTTTGATACAGAGGTTCTTTGCCATGAACTCTGTTAAGTATCTGTTTAAAAACAACACTTCTTCGCTCATTTGTATTTGGTGAAGGGGGGATAATATCTGGGTCACTTCCAGCTTGATAATTTTGAATGTGTTCTTCATTTTCTTCATTTTCATCCTCATCTTCTGAAGAAATCACCACTTCCTTTTGTCTTTTGTGTGTCTTTCTTGACGGTGCTGAAGAATGCGACTCACTGAAAGTGAAACTGGATTCAATTTCTTTTGTTTTAGCATCAACCTTCTTGCAGCCAAATCTCATGATAGCTTTGGCTTTTTCAGACTTGTTACGAATGAGCTTTGCTAATTCGTCTTCTTCATCACACGACAATGAGGATGTCATTGTACTATTTTGGTCTTCATTATTATAATCATCTACTTGTGATTCAGCATCACTTTTCTTGCCTGACGATGACGATGCAGAAGAAATTGAAACTGGATCTAGATCTTCGTTGAGTTCTTCAAATCTTGCGCTCTTCAAATACTCTCTGTAACATGGATCATGTCTAGAAAGCTTGTGCTTATCTCTCAGGTGGTTATGTATTCTTCGTATGACGAGATTACAATCAGGATAGGGGCACACCCTACGCTTAAATTCCCTTTTCTTGACTGTTGCATTCTCTTCTTCTTTGTTCTGGATTTTAGGTTTCAAGGACATAGTTATTTCTGCTTCTTTCTCGCTCATGCTATGCCGCAGTTTTAAATGCCTATGCATATCAACTGCTGATAGCCTACACCCTTTGACTGGGCAGGGTATTTTTTCTTTGCCCTTGCCCTTAGATTAAAAAGAGACATTGCTTCCAAAGCCTTTTCACGATTCCATTTGTGAGTTTTAGTTAGGTGGAGGGAAGGTGTACCACTGACTTTTTGCATATTGGTACAAGGCAAGTATGCTTTTGTCGCTTTTTGGGCTTTTTCCATGGTGTAGAAGCATTGTCGGCCATCTGGTTTTTGTTAAAATATTTTTTTTAAATCATTATATCGTACCTTAAATTTTCCAGTTAAAGCATCAAATAGCATATCCAGAAAAGCATTCATTACAATTATTCATCAATAAATCATTCTTATTCTGTTGTCCATCCCCTCACATGTGTTACTGGATATTCTAGGGTGCTATGGGGGGCACCCATACAAATATCCAGAGCATTTCATCTGCATGGTGTTGGGGCAAGTATGTATTGCACTTACCTTTATTGGAAAATATTCGTTAACCGGAGTTACATATATTCCACATCAAAATATCCTACTTACCTCATGCTGCAACTTGTTACTATGTGGGATGTTAATGACATTCGATAAAATTCAAGTATCATATTTACAAGCATGTAAAGTAGTAAGATAAACAGGAAATAATGTTTTTTAAATGCATTTTTTTCTGCATATCAAATATTTGCCCTTAAACATATCAAGAAATCACAAGACATGCGCACTTAATAGTTAAATTAACACATGGGTATGCGTTGAAAAAAAAAGATAAATTGGTGCCTTACTATTGCAACTTCAAAGTATAAAATCGTTTTGTTTTTCATAACCAAATGCAAACACAGTCGAAAAATTCATCAATTATTATGTCTACGGAAACATACTATTGTAAAAATAAATACACATAATCATTCTAGCCTACCTAGTTAAAATACAAAAAACACGTTCCTTTTTGTAACGTAGGAGTTCCTTTTTGTAACCTATCAAGGTTACAAAAAGGAACATGGAGGTTACAAAAAGGAACATGGAGGTTACAAAAAGGAACATGGAGGTTACAAAAAGGAACATGGAGGTTACTAAAAGGAACATAGAGGTTACAAAAAGGAAATTTGTTCCTTTTTGTAACGGAAGAAGGTTACAAAAAGGAACACATGTTCCTTTTGGTAACATCTATTAGTTACAAAAAGGAACAAACTTCCTTTTTGTAACCTTGTTCCGTTACAAAAAGGAACATGAATCTACCCATCCATCCATCCATCCATCCATCCATCCATCCATCCATCCATCCATCCATCCATCCATCCATCCATCCATCCATCCATCCATCCATCCAAAATCTTTTATTCAATACACTCACCACTGCATTCAAAGATCTCAGCTTATTTCCATTAATCAATTACTGTCTTAATTTTTTAGAATATCTGATAGAATTGGACCACACAAGGATGTAAAATATCTTTTGAACTGAGACTAAATGCCACAGCTTATAATTCAAAACAAAGCATCTTGGGGAACCAAAATGTACAAGACCTGTTGTCATGGTAACCTGTGGTAGGACTTGGCGACACAGGAACAAGCAAAAGCAGCTCAACCGCCCTCATATTCTACTGGATCAAGAATACATTCAGTTATTAAAATGGGCCAAAAAAAATGGTGTGAACTTCAGAAGTGTTCGACCAGCTGTATTTCACGACACTGGTAGAGGAATGATTGCCACAAGAAAAATCAATAGTGGTGAATCTATTATCAGTGTTCCACGACAGCTGCTCATAACGACACCTACAGCTTTAAAAAGCAATGTTGGAAAACTTTTGGGACAAATGTCTCAGTGGGCAAACATCAAGCTTTCTCATAAATGCATTCTGTGTTTATATGTTGCTCATTTAAAGCATCTTGGGGAAAAATCATTTTGGTATCCTTACATTGCAACACTACCTAAAGAATTCAATACCCCATGTTATTTTAGTGAGGAAGAGCTGCAGACAATTCCAAAATCAAGCTATGAACGATGCTTAGCTCAAATCAATGAAGTACAACAAGCTTTCAATGCAATAAAACAGACTTATAATGACAGATTTCCAAATAACCGTGATTTTGATTTCTTAAAGTGTCTTACATTTGAGAACTTTAAGTGGACCTGGTTTGTCGTAAACACACGGTCAGTGTACCTAGCCAGTGATGAGGAAAAATGCTCTTGTTGCTATGGTGACTGTTGTCATGGAGATGGATATGCATTAGCACCAGTATTGGACCTACTCAACCATCAAGACACTGCCGAGGTGAGTAAATAAATGACTTGTCATGTGGCACTTAATGACATTTCCAGGAAGCACAAAAGTTTCCAGTCAGTTAAAAAGTGGAAAAAAGTCATAGAAAAGCCTTGCATATATTAGTTGACCTTTGTTATGCACAGCCTACAACACTATGATATCCATAGAAAATAATAAAACCTATAGTTTATCCTGGGATATAATCATAGTCACACCCCACATCATCATCACACACACTAATGAAAGGCCCAACGAACGATGCGAGTTTTTCACTTTCATCTAATCGTTGTCGTTCTTTTTAGATATCTGCTGGATTCAACCAAGAGTCACAAGCTTACACAATTCGCACGGTCACTGAATATCGAAGATATAATCAAGTCTTCATCAACTATGGTCCCCATGACAACACAACACTCCTTATCGAATATGGTTTTATTCTCCCAAGGAATATCCATAATTCTTTCAAGTTTAAACCTGAACAAATCTTCCGTATTTTAAACCTTCGCTCTTCACCCAGCTTAACTAAAAAGATGAATCTTATCGAAAGAAATAATTTCAAACAAGACTTTAGTTGTAGAGAGGATGATGGCATTTCATGGAGTCTTTTAACAGCCTTAAGGATGTTAGCACTTGAAGAAGACATGTTGACTCAGTGGAATAAAGTACTTGATGGAAAACCAGTTTCTATCAGAAGTGAGATTCTAGTACAGAAATGGATAGCACAGATACTGTCTCACTCACTTGGGGAATTGGAGACTGAGTACTTTGAGCAGCACAGTCTTGCAGTTCAGAGTGACAACACACAGCTTGCAATACAACTCAGGCAACAGGAGATACAGATTTTAACAGCAGTATTATGCAGAGTAGATATTCCTGGTACTTGTGGCTGAGTATTGTTCCCAGCAGAGTAAGGCAGTAGATTATAGCCAAGGTCAGCAGCAATTAGATTCTGGTATTTGTCAGTAATGTCAGTTATCAAGAAATAAGAAAGCAAGAGGTCCATAGCTTGATCCTCAGTGACCTCACACACCTGTTTTAAGGAACAAGTATGGCTTGGTTGGTTAGTGTGCTGCCTGCTAAGCAAGAGGTTCATAGTTTGATCCTCAGTGACCTCACACACTTGTTTTAAGGAGCAAGTATGGCTTGGTTGGTTAGTGTGCTGCCTGCTAAGCAAGAGGTCCACAGTTTGACCCTCAGTTACCTCACACACTTGTTATAAGGAGCAAGTGTGACTTGGTTGATTAGTGTTCTGCCCCCAGGGTGTTCTCCCCTATATTCCCTATACGGGTATGTGCCGCCAAACAGGGTATGGTTTTCAGCAATTCTACTCTGGAACAGGGTATATAAAATCGCACTCACTCTGGGACAGGGTATATGAAATCATGCTCTCTCCTCTCTGGAACAGGGTATCTATTTTCGCACTACCGGAAAAGGTTATGGTTTTCAGCGATCTTACTCTGGAACAGGGTATGAATTTCAGCAATTTTACTCTGGAACAGGGTCAGGGTTTAGAGTGCTCAGCGTCACATCCCCACCCTAAATGGGCAAGAGTAAACCCCCCCCCCCTAGGTGCTGCTTCTTAAGCAAGGGAGGCACAGTTTGATCCTCAGTGATATTTAACACATATTTCACTCATCTCTAATCCATGTATGGTAAATATTTCTTTCATTGTCATTCCGACAACATTGATGGATAGAGGGGATATGTGCACTGTCATCTTTCTTGGAAGAGACTTCACAGTTTTAAAGGTAGTGACAAATCATGGCTCAGGGCCAATCTCTAGACCAGAGTCTTCAGGCTTTTTGGTCAGCAGGCTGACGGCCAAGCAGGAAGGTGCTGGTGAACTCTGGGAATGAGATTGGCTCAGTGCTGGAACAAATGAAACTGAGCTCTTGATACTAGTCAACATTTGGACAGTGGTCTGGTTTTAATGAAAGTGGTCTGGTAACAAAAAAGCTTTCTCCAATCTCCCCTTTTTTCCAAGGGGAAAATGGTTCTGACAGAAAAAAAGAATAAAATTGAATAAACCACACTGGTGGTTACGCCACTACAAGGGAATATTAAAAACATTGTGTAAAAAGATATATACTTTGTTGTGTATTGATCCATAAATATTTCTTTACAGTAATTCTTTTGATACAATGAACACATCAAATGAGTTCCTAGTACGTAGGTGTTCTTATATCTCTTTCAAGAATCAAAATTTTGCCATGAGTTTTGATCTTGGTATGATGGTTTTGAACTATGAAAGTCATGTTGGTACAGCAGAATTTTTTCTCTCTTCTACCAGTTGTGTAGCGACAGGGGCTTCTTGGGCAGGCATGATTTTTGTATAATCTGAAACAAAATAAGAAATTTGGTTATGATAGTAATAATTGTAAGATTACATCCAAGATGTTCAATCTGGAATCCAAGAAGTGTAATCTGGAAACCAGGAAATGGAATCTCAAATGCAAGATGTGCAATCTGGCATCCATGATTAGGAGTCTGGAATGCAAGATGTACAATTTGAAATCCAAGATGTACAATCTGGAATATAAGATGTACAATCTGGAATACAAGATGTGCAATCTTGAATACAAGATGTACAATCTGGAATACAAGATGTGCAATCTTGAATACAAGATGTACAATCTGGAATAATCTGGAATACAAGATGTACAATCTGGAATCCAAGATGTGGCATCTGCCTTGGAATCGATAGATAGATAAGTGAGATGATAAGAAGTCCTATCTGTAATCATATAGATGCTATCTGGTATAAATATTCAATGGTCCTTACCTATGTGAACATTATATTACAGCTCCTGGGAGAGTTGAATATGCTGTCCCCAGAAAGTCCTGTTCTATGCTCTCCATCAGTGCCTTTTCGTCTTCATCATAATATTCATTGTATTCGGTTCGTGGTACTTGTGGAACTTGACTGTAGGACAAAACATTTGAAGTAAGTGATAAGGTGCGCGCTCCACTCGGCGGTGATTGTGCTATATGTCGGTTGTTTCTCTCAAATTCGAATTGAATTCAGTGAATAGATCCAATCCGTGAAAATGTCCATTCTTCTATTCACAGTTTTTATTCAGGGGAGAGGGGTCCGGATCCCGTATCACGCACTATTTTCCCCCGAGATCCCGCGTCCCGCGAAATCACGTTTATCCCGAAAATCAGAAAGCAAAATCCCACATCCCGTTTGGAGACTTATTTGTGTCGTCATTTACATAAAATCAGGCGATATTTATGTCTGTTTTGACGAACCGTTTAATTTATCCTTGAGTAATACCTCCCGGTACATGTTACGACTTGTAACACTGACTGCAAACAGTGACGGGCTTCCCAAAAGAATGAGTGGGCAACGTACGGTACTGACTAACATAGAGCCGTTTTCGTATGGTAGGAAAAACTCGGTGCCGCATACATGCCCTGCTGCGGCCGTGTTGTTTTTAGAATTTTGGTGGAAGAATATTTTGGTCTGGCAGACCCCTGACCGTGGCTGTGCCGTGCTTAAAACATTTCATTGGATGAAGAGTAAATTATCGTGAAAGGTGATTGGGCTGAGCATGTCGTGACAGTGCTCGTGCTTTAAGCACGTACACGGTATTGCATGCCGTAACATTGAAATGGCTTCCCATAAGAATGAGTATCGTATGAGTGGGAAACATACGGTACTGACTTACAGCAAGTACACGGTACGACATGCCATAACTTTGAAATGGCTTCCCATAAGAATGGTTATCGTATGAGTGGGAAACATACGGTACTGACTTACAGCACGTACATGGTACGGAAAGCATTAACAAGTGTTAATCTATCGTAAATGATTATCGCCTCACCCATTCGATATTGACTGTTTTCTTTCCTGTTTGGTATCCATAGCAACAGTCTTCTCTTTGTCAGGTGATATTTTGGCCTTCAAAACACATGACATGTTAAAAACCTGGTCATTTTCTTCACGAATTCACTTATTAAGATATAACCATCAACTTCAACCTAAAAAAAATGGTGACGTTTTTGTTGCATGTGGGTTGCATGTTGACCATTTTGCTTAAGTAACAAGCTTGAACTGTATCACACATTATTCATGTGGCATTCATGTGAAGATAATATCAACACAGAAGAATCGAAATTATGCCGGAAACGCGCCGACAAAGTTCAGGAAAATTTCATATCGTTGTGATATTTCGATAATCGCACTCACATAAAGTACTTCGGGCTCATTATCCAATACACCGCAACAAAACCTTCACCACTTTTTTTGAAATGGCTGTATAAGTATGAATGTAGCACTATAAACAGCATTTCCTTGCGAAACGCAAAGGTCGTTTTGACGCAAAATGTTTTTTTGACTTTTCTAATTTTTCATCCGTCAATGTTTTTGTCTCAAAGGTATTTCTGTATTTCGCACAGCATTACAACCTAAAGCTGTCAGTGTTTTCAGTTTTCGTTGTTGTTGATAATCGTTCTCGTTTTCTGTATTTTTTTTAGCAAAGTGTTGAGGTACATGCGTGCACATATCGGTAATTTCAAACAAAGCATTTTCCAAAGCATGATATAAAAGATAAGAAGAATCGAGTCTTATCTTATTTAATACAAAAAACGTACCTGTTGTGGAACATTGACTGCTTTAAACTTATCAATATCGACCAAGGATGATGGATCAAACGGCTCTTCTGAATGTTTCTAAAAAAAAATAGTGAAAAAATCTGACTATTACACGTTGACTAGCACTTTTTATTTCACAGGTTAAATGCCTTCACTCTATACGAGGATCTATCTTTTTATTGAAGATATGAGAGTTTCGTTGAGAAAAAAAGAACACCGCCAACCTGTCTGCCATTATCCAAAACTCCGACGAAACTACTGAAACGTGGTACATTTTTGAATAGGGCAGCGCATCACATCAAGAAAGCATAGAGATATTTCTGTAATCTACGTTTGAGTGGGGGAAAATGGTCAATTGGAGCAAAGGTTTAAGGAACAATGGTGGGTAGTGTTTTGTTTCGTGTTTGTTGCCTAAGTTCGTTCAATATCCACGCCTAACGCCACGAAAGATGGGAAGCCATTTTGGTGTTTCGTTGGGCTAAAATTATAACCGAACTGAAACAAAAATAGTACTTGTTCAGTATTGATGATAAAAATACCGGACTTAGGAAAATAAACTAATAAAGACGAATCAAAGACTGTGTTTTTTGTTTTACACAATTTGGACGAAAGGAAATCGTATGGAAACTGGCATTTTGTATCAAGCGCCATTTTGTGACAAAAAGTGAAAAAAAACTATAACGAAAAGGAAAGATTCTTGCGCTAATTGAAACGACTTTAAATTTAAATCTATAAAAAAAAGCGAGGGAAAATGGAATTTTCAGTTTTTGAAGATAATCAACATTGTATAATTTAAACTCAATATTCTCATGAGAAGTACTTGCATTTAATGACAGTTAAAACATTTATTAAATAAATCTAAGAGCTCAGCTTTTTAGTTTGTTTTTGATTCACACCTAAAAACCGTAACTTACTTCCTTGACCTGAGAAGATAATCAACATTGTATAATTTAAACTCAATATTCTCATGAGAAGTACTTGCATTTAATAACAGTTAAAACATTTATTAAATAAATCTAAGAGCTCAGCTTTTTAGTTTGTTTTTGATTCACACCTAAAAACCGTAACTTACTTCCTTGACCTGAGGACATTTTTTCTGGCCGTCGTTAAAAGCATTACAAATTTCATAAAACGATAAAAGTTCTTTATCTATAAGATATTTTGAAGTCCTCTAGATCGTCTTTTACTTTTTCAGAGTCCTATTTCCCCCTGTAATCAAGATTTTAACATTCAATGATTCTTGATAAATTTTTAAGCCATATTTCAGAAATGATACAGATAAGCATCCAACAAAGGTAATAGAAAAATAATTTACCCCAAAACGCGCTCTAAGAATATTCTGTTGTTATTATAATTCTATGAAACGATTTCAATTATATCAAAATATCTCTTATTGGAAAATTATATACGACAAGTTAAAAAAGGTTAAATAAAGATAAATTCAAATTTGCTTGAATTTGAAAAAAATAAAACATAGATTTTCGATGATCAGTTTTGGCAAAAAAATACAAAATCAATCAAGTGAGATTTCCAAGCCTTGAAAAATTAAAATCAAGCGGGGAAAAAAAACGTTTTTATTGTTAAAGATCTGTTAGAAAAACGCAGGGTTAATTTTTTTTCGTGAGATGTGGCTTTTATCCATGCTTTTCGTTTTGTGTTTATTTTAATGCTTGCTATGATTGATTTGTTTACCTTTGTTAACCGTTGTGTAACTTCAAATTGAATTCCGTGATCGAGTACTTCAGATTTTTTTCGCCCAGATACAGCAAATGATGTTGAAGTTAAATCTATACCATCTTTTCCATACTCGCTGTCCAGTTCTGATTCTAAATTAATTAGGTTTTCGGTATGAGGGTCAGAGGCATGTTCATTGTGTGTGTGAGTCTGTTTGGGTTGACTATCCGACCAGCCATCGCACACAGAATCAACCAAGCTTTCTTGATCTCTTGCGTTTTCAACTCGTTCTACTTTCTTGTCGCCGGCAAATGGTGGTTTTGAAGCGTTGTTTTTAACATGAATATCAGGCGTCAATGCAAGAGGACTCGGTGAGTCTATCGAGTTTAATTCCATCAAGTTGGTATTTCCATCGTCTCTTTTTTCAGCATTTTCTTGATCACCGACCGT